>CM076577.1:977034286-977241100 GCA_034641835.2 Pinus albicaulis | reverse complement strand
ACTCTGCAAGAATTTGGCTTCATCCCCAAGCCCAAAAATTGCCTTTCCCTTTTTTCAGCAAAAACCCTAAAAATAAAAATCAAACTCCTTTATTCATATACCTAGCCTAAAATTAGCACTCATTTCAGTCATCTCAAGCCCTATCGATACATTTTTCCTGAGATTGACCCGGAGAGATCCCTCTCTTGTTCTGGTAGGGCTAGCTACCAGACTGAGCGTGGTATGATGTTAGCCTGAACTCTGCCTTCCTCCAGCCTAAGGTGGATTTGGGCTATAACAGGGGGTAGATGTGCGATTTCTTCTGGAAATACATCCTTGAACTCTCTGATCACTAGTAAGTTTTCTACAACCTCTTTTTCTGGTTGCTATCCCAACTCTTCCACTTGTACAACATACACTTGACAACCTTTTCTTGCTATTCTTTTTAATGGTAATGCATAAATTTGTATAACATATATTGGTTTTCGTTTTCCTTTTACTATTACAACTTTTCCTTCCTCATCTACACAATGTACTGTTTTGTCTAAGAAATTTACTATTTCTTTTTGTTTCTCCAACCAGTCCATTCCTACTAACAGATCATTGGATCCTAGAGGAAAAATATTTAAATGAAGTTCAGTTTCATATCCATTTAAATTTACAACAATTTTTGGAAGTTTATGGGTTACTTTTGTCTTTTTTCTTGTAGCTAACTGCACTAACCACGCTTGCTGAGATTTTTTTGATTTTAACTTACACTTTTCCACTATCTGTGGATTGACATAACTTAAATTTTCTCCTGGATCTATTAAAATAGAAACAGGTTGTTCAACAATCATACGTTCAATTTTTATCATGGTTGATTGATGTTCAGCCTGTCGATCTTCTGAACATCATTGATCCTAGGAATGTTTCGAGCAATGTCATTTATTGTAGTTGCCTCTAGTACTACTTGAATGTTCTAGATTTTTTTGTGTGGGCAGTCATGTAATAGGTGAGGTTCTCCACAACCCCAGCACTTTAACAATTCTTTCATTTTTATAACACTTTCTTTTTTGTTGTTTGTATTCATTTGTTTAGAACCAGAATGTGATTGTGCTAGTTGGTTTTCTCCACTCTTACTAAATTTCTTTCTTTGGTGGTTTTTTCCAAAAGTTTTCAGATATGTTGGTTTTACTCTTTTTATGTTTGAGTCACCCTTCCCTTTCTCTTTATTTTTCCAAATTTTCAGCTGACCATTTCTGCCTTTAAATTGCTGATAGCATAATATTTATTTTCAAACAGATTCATCCATTATTTTTGGGTTATCAAATGCGATTATTTATTTATAGATAGTAGGTAGGTGGTTAAAAAATCGTTGTACTTTGGCCTTTTCTTCTCTGATATAAGGCACATAACGAAGCAAGTTTGTAAATTTGGTAACAAACTCATCAATTGTGATTTTTTCCAATCTCATTTCATGAAATTCCTTCGCTTTATCATCATAATACCTCTCATTCAGGTATTTAGACTTGAATTTGGCTTGAAAGTCTTCCTAGGTAACAGTGTTTTCCTCCAGCACATGTATCATTTTTGTTTCTTCCCACCAAAGTGTGGCTTTACCCTACCGTTGGTAAATTGATAATCTCGCTTTCAGATTACTTTTGTATTCATACTTTGAAGTATTTAACCATGTTCATGAGCCAAGCTTCCACATTCTCCTCCTTTTCACCATCAAAATTTGGAGGTTTGATTTTGTGGAATTCCTCTTGCAACTCCTTTTTCATTCTGGAATTATGTACAGATGCTTCCCCACCCTCAGACCATTCTAAGTCAGTTTCAACTTCTTTTAATTTTTTTCCATGGTCTTCACTTTCATGAATCAACTGTGAGGTTAATTCTCGAATCAACCTCTCTTGCTCTTAACTCGCTTGCAACAATCGTTCATTGCTAGTCCTTAGCTGAACCATTTTCACATTGCATATTTCTTATATCCAGCAATTGAGCATTTTTATATGGTAGGTTTCCCACACCCCCCAGATCCACGTAAATCTCTCCTTTGTCATTCATAATAGCAGTTGTACTGTTCCTGCACTTCAATCATTGTACGCAACATTTAATTAGTACACCAAATTCTGAAAAGAAAAGAAAATTATTTTCTTATTTTTCATAGCAGCATAATTTTTGTTTTTTCTGTGTGGGGACACGTAGGCCCAATGTTTTCAACATGGGCTCTAATACCATTTGGAACAACTCTACTTACCAAAAAAAAATCTATTTATGTCACTAATACTTTTTTTTTGTCCTTTAGTAATTTTATTTTTATCTCATGAGTACCATCTTTCCAATTGTTACTACAGAACTTTATCATAGTTCTTATCTTGTGAGACCAATTTTTTCCTTTTCCGTTAGTCTTAATTGATTCTAAGGACATTTAATCCTTATACTTCACCAAGGACCTATCTTTAACCTATGAAAGATATGTTAGATTAACCTTAACAAATGTACAAATTCAAGTATTAATACATAACATTATAATATAGCATAATATATATATTTACCTCTATATATATATATATATATATATATATATATATATATATATATATATCATGCACAAACACACATATTAACCCCATGTATCCTATCTTAATTCCTCATAAGGGATGACCCACATGATTAATGGTTTTCAAATATATATGTTACCTTATCCTTATGTCCCTATCGATATGATTTTCATTTCTATTCTATGCACAAACCCACATATTAGATTAAAATCGAACTTAGAACAATATCTATTATGAATAAGGTTTAGGACCATACATTTACTCATCGTTTTCATGTATATTCATTCTCACTAACCATATTTGTAATTGCTATTCAAATGAGATATCATATTCACTAACATAACCATCTAATTATTCAGCCTCGTAATGTACTCGATGATTGTCACAATGTTTAAGTTATATTTTGGTGAATGAAATATCTTATGCATTTAATTGCGCTATCAGCTCCATTAACTCGACAACTATACCAACTATCCCTTATCGTTTCGTTTTTAACAATCATTAATTCTTCGTACTTCTGTTACTTCTCATCACATGGGTTACATTTATGTTGGGGAAAACTGTATGGTGGATGGGTTGTGAACTCAACAGTTCAGATATATTCGTATTCCCTCCCAGTATAAATGATGAGGGTTAGGGTTTTCAAATTTACCTTTGTCAATTTCCTTTGTGATTTTATTTGCATCCGATACTATATTCTTGGTTGTTCGTCATTTCTTTGGTTTTCTCGGAGGAGAAGTAATCAGAGCCGAAGGCTATTGGCCACTTCATATTACATTTACGTTGAGAGTATACTCGGGCAAGATTTGGTTTAACACAACATTTGTTTCCCAAATTTGGGTATTATTATTGTATTTATTAATTTTCCTACTCATCGAATTTATTTTGGAATTCTACTCCTTTTGTGAGTCTATTACATACTGCGTATTCTCGCTTTAAATTTATATAATAAATCAATTTGGTTATTGCAGGTTATGGGATTGACAAACCCTTTGCTACGAATTCACATTCAGGCCACAAAAGTATTGTTTTTCCCTACGTACCCTATGCTTCAGTACTTCTCAACGTTTTGCGTAAGTTGCAGAATTTAACTTCCTACCACCATCTCTTTTTTCTGGGTTTATCATTTACAGAATGGCTTTACTACAAATTGATTTTTTTCTTCTCCTCATAACAACACATATTTTTATTATTATCGGTGCTCATTTTTTGTTGGAAATAACAATGGATTTTCCCCAAATCCATTTACCAAATTTCTGAGCAGTCATTACGTATTTAAGTTAAAATGTAATATAGTTCCCTTGTATCAAATTACAGTGAACTTTCACATTCCTTCAAACTTAATTTTCTGGAACATAATGTACCATATATCACTTACTCTCTTCATATCTTATATACGAATGGATTCATTCCACTCCAATATTTGAAACGAATTCAGTTTGGTTGAAATGTAATGGGGCTCTAGTGTTTTTAACAGATATCGATTTCACTTTACAATGAAAATTCGATATGCAACTCCCACTGTGCCATTCTAATTTTTGTATAACTCCCAGGTCATTAGGTTATTTGAATAGACCATTTTATTTGTTTTTAGTACACAATCACCTTGTTTCTCATTTACGGCCTTATTTCCCCAATTGCATTCCTTGTATGCGAATTGGGAATTCCCAACTACTCATTTCTCTTCTAGTTCAAATAATTTAAGTTAACAACTTTCGATGAGACCAACTGGAAATCCAAGTTCTTAACTCTTGGCACATGCTTTTATCATTATAACTCATACAACTTTAAATTTCTCAATTCAGTACCCTCATACCGAACTTTAATGGAAATTTTGATAGTCTGTCTTTTATATACTTTTAATTTCGATTTATAGTGTTAATAACATTGAAGCATTTTTTGCTTTATTTTTAATGTATTACGGTTTCCAATTTGCAACACTATATTTCTGATTTTGGGATTTTTAATTTCTGTAAATTATTATTCTCTGTTCCCATTTTTCTGTACTTCGTTTAAATCTCTGTAATTATAATAGAGTTTTATTATATCCTTTTTATAGTACTGAAGATATTCAATTAGATGAAATATCATATATAGGTATTGTCTATACCATATTTCTCTTTTCAGCCTTCTATTACAGAATTTGACATTTGATATCCAACTTGGTATTTCATGAACGCATAGGTATATCAATTTGTTCAATTAATTACATTTTTACTTCAGTTCATATGTATCTATTTATATCCCTTGTTTCTAGGCTTATGAAAATATTATTTTAACTTTCATAAATCGTCCAGAGTATAGCTCAGATTGATGTTTTCTTATAATAATCTATTCTTTTCTAATTCAGGAAAAAACCTCTTTTCCATATTTAATTTCCACAACATACTCAGCAACCCTATACTCATATTTAGCCTTTAACACATATACTTTACATATTCAATTCTCTAATTGAATTGGAAATCTCCCTATGAAATTTAATTAATTACAAGTATCACAGTTATTTTATTTCATGTATTTTCTGAAAGTAATATTGCGATATTATCTTGTACAAGAATATTCCCTTCTGGTACTTTAAACGGGTACAATTTGAACTACTACCTCTTTTAATAATTGCATTTCATACTTAATTTGTCATGCTTGATTTTAGTCTAACACAATTATATGTGTTTACCTACAAGTAAATTCTATTTCCCAAAATTCCCTCACAGTTCCTTCACCTTGTTATCAAAAGATCTAACGACAAGTTTCGTCTGCCTCCATGTCAGTCGTTCCAATGTATAGATTTCATCCATCTCCCTCTAATGATATTTATCAATGTAACTGTACATTATGTAATTAATTTTTAGTAAGGGATGACTTTCAGTCAATATGACATGGACTGTTGTAACTGGTATTTTAATTGAATTATAGTATGTTTTTATATTTACCTCTATCAGAGGAGTTCAAATACTCTAAAAAGTTATATAAATGTTTTATGGTTCCTTTTCAATCCCCATATTGCATCTATATGTATGAATGATTCCGAAATTAGGAATTTATATAGTTTAAATCTGAAGTATGTTAATTATACAAATTTATACTTTCACGATTTATTTGTAATTATTCACTCAACTGTATACATATATGTTTCAATATTAGTTTACAGAAATAAACTATGTATTTTTATTCATAGCTTGAATAATTCCAGTTAAGTACACTTATAATTATAGATGGTCAAATTGTGTGTCCTCTACATTTGAAATAAAAGTTCTAACATAGACCTAAAAACAATTTTAAACCCTTCTCTTTGGGTTTAGAGATTTTGTGTGTTGGTCAACTACTTAGTCCAGTCTATGTAACTATACAGAGAATTTAACTATACCTGTTATAGTTAAACTTTTGTGAAATACATATGACAATTTCTTTCTAAGCACACAACATACTATCAAAAGGTTTTATAATTACTGATCTAAATCTTCAGCTAAACTCATTCTTTAACCACTTCTAATCTACAACAGAATATCAGGATTATAACATAATCATAAGACAAAATCTAATAACTGTGCATACCAATTTTGTTAAAGACTATTTGCCACCCAACCTTGAGCTTTAATCCACAGCTCCATAGAGCCCAAGTTTTTTCGTGCACAGTGCCTTAGAGCTTAGCTCTCGTGCACATCCGGGAGCTGCTACACCTCCATGGCCCTAGGAGGGGGCATAGAGGTCACTACTCCTCTCCCGCTCGAGTTGCTAGCATTCAAGAAGCTGGTTGCAGGTTGCAACAAACGCCCAACCAATGATCATCAATAGAAATTCTTCAAAAGAATGGAATCCCTCCCCACAATTTCTATGTCGATCGAAGAACCCTAAAGATCGGCTTTGACCCTTGCATAATGTGGGATCATTGGTTAGTTCTCCAGGATCTGGCCCTCACCCAAAGCAGTCGATGCTTGGATTCAAAGGAACTGGATTCCTTGGGTTAAAGAAGGAATCAAAAGTTTCTTAGTCGGTAAGGGATTCTTCACCTTTGTCTTTGATTTAGTGGAGGATATGAACCTTATATTTCAAAATGGTTCATATTACATGGGCCCTTAGGGTCTATACTTGAACCAATGGACTCTGGATTTTAACCCGACCTAAGATGTTCCCTCGGTTGTTCCGGTTTGGGTTCACCTGCCCCACATTCCTCTGCACTGCTGGAACTCGAAATCTCTAGAAACCATCAACAACAAGCTTGGAAAATATATAGACAAAGAAGAAATGAGGGACTAGTACTCTTGTGCAAGAATTTGTGTAGAAGTTAACTTGGAGGAAGGCCTCCCTGAGGCTATTAAGCTCACGATGGATGATTGGTCACACATACAAGAGCTAGATTACAGGAAAATCCTATTTAAATGCCAGTATTGCCATGGCTACAGACACTTCGCTAGGTATTACAAAAATAAATCAGTGGAGAAGGTCGAGACCTAGAAGGAGGAAAAATGGACTGAGGCCCATAAAAAAATTTCAGCTAAACAGAACTCTAGAGCTAAAGGGAAAGGCAAGCCATCAGGGAGTAGAGAACCTACTTCGATGATTCAAGGGGAGGTGGGTTCTGATCCTCTAAGAGCTGAGGCATCCAATAATCCTTTTGAAATCATCAGCACCCCATAAGAACTCCTAGCTGTAGCAGAAGCTGAAGGGGTCGAACAACAACCCATAACGACTTAAGAATAGTAGCCCATAACGGTTGAAGAAGGAAAAATTTAGGAAGAAACGACCCCTCCACAAACTGTAACACCAAGAGGAGCCTCCAGCCCCTGTCCTATGCAAATATGAAAAGGGAGAAGTCTCCTAAATCCTCTGGCTCCTCGGAAGAAGAGACTTTCGAGAGGCCCTTGAAAAGAGTTGGGAGGAAATCCCACAGAGAGGCAAGAGAAGAAGAGGCTGAGAAACAAAAATGCAAGGCAATCAGCCTACGATTGAGATGTCCATAAGTAGAAACACTAGAACTAGGCTTCCCAAAGGGGGGTCTGGCCAGCCCTCTGCAAGCAAATAATGTGTATAGTCTCTTGGAATTGCAAAGGCTTGGGGAACCTCGTAAAAGCAGAAGTTGTGATGAATCTCCTGAAATCTGAATCCCCAGCTATTTCAAATCTTCAAGGGGCTCTAGGTAAGGCTGTCATTTGTCCCCTTTCTTGTACATTTTGATGGCTGACTCACTAAGTCAAAAGCTGACAACAGAAAAGTTAAAAGGGACACTTCTTGGCATCAGGATTGTGCAAGGCACTGAGCTAATCAACCTTGCCCTGTTTGCAAACGACTCATTGCTTCTGGGAGGTGCTTCCCTTAAGATTGCAAGGGCTTTCAATGAAGTTCTCCAAAGCTTCTGCAGAGTCTCTAGAGCTCTGGTCAATAGGAGGAAAAGTGTTGTGTATGGTTGGGAGATCGATCAACAAACCATGAATCAGATAGCTCATGCCCTTGGCTTTGCGGGCATCATTACCTGGGATAAAATCAAGTACCATGGGCTGCCACTATCTATGGGAACCAATAAGCCCCGCACTAGTCGAAGATCCTCAACAAAATTAAGTCAAAACTGAATGCTTAGGGAGGACAATGGCTTACCACAATCGGGAAGCTAATCCTAGTGAAATTTGTTCTTTCCTCCCTTCCAATATATCAGTCTAGGTTTCTGTTGGCTTCAAAATGGATCACTTAGCAGCTTTCTAAGCTATTAAGAAACTTCCTATGGCAAGGAGGTAAGGGGAATCAGAAAAAATTCCACTTGGTTAGCTGGAAAATTGTGAAAAGACCATTAACAAATGGAGGCCTGCAAGTAAGAGACCCCGGGTTGGCCAATTTGGCTTTGGGAGGGAAGTTTTTATGGAAAATATTCTCGAACCATCAACACCCTATTAGTCAAGTGCTCATCAAAAAATATATGCACGTGCTCTCACCGAACAATATGGAGGAGGGAGCTTCACGTAATGGCACCATTTTTTGGAAGCTCTGTAGTAGAGGCTAGGAATTATTCAAAGAGAACCTTTACAAAATTCCTGGAAATGGAAAAAAAATATGCTTGTAGGATGACAAAATCATGGGTCTCCAACCCTTCAACTCAACCCAAGACTTTCTTGATCTGCGTGATTGGCTTAAAAATCATGACATCGGAATCTGGAAGATATTTCTTCCTGGGACACTGCTGGAAACTGGAATTATTGGGCTATCCCGTGCCCTCTAGATTGGATGCATCCTCAATTAAGCCTCTTCCTTGTTGTGCTCTCTAGATTAGCACCGGTTCATCAACATGCAAATGACAAGTCGGGGTGGGGGAGGTCTCGCGCTTATAGAGCGGCACAAGGATTCGCTGCCCTTCAACCTCAAATTCTGCTGCACTCTCCATCATTGTGGCAACATGTTTAGGACCCAATTCGCCTTCCAAAGGTCAACTTCTTTAACTGGATCCTCTTGCACAATCGAATCTTGACTGGGGATAACCTGGCAAGAAGAGGCATCATCGGCCCACACAAATGCACACTCTGTTGCTCGGCTCTGGAAACGATCGATCATTTTTTTATTGATTTCTCTTTTACACAAGAGGTTTGGATGCAAGATATGCATGGGCTTAATGCTCAAATTCCATCGTAGATCACAGTGAGAAATTTATTCACCTCATGGAAAGGGCTATCTCCCCATGCTTGGAACAGCAAATCCCTGTGGGCAAAAATCTGGTATGCAATCTTGAAATACATTTGTTGGGAAGTGTCGTTAGCAAGGAATGATGCGATTTTCAACAACAGTAAGCGCCCTCCCATAGTTGTGGTAGTAAAAGCCAAAGCCTTTCTATTCGAGTCTATTGAGAATCGAACTTATAAGACAGACAATGAGCTCCCCCCCAATCTGATCAGCTGGATTAGAGTGCCTCTGAAGAACATCTGCATAAAAAAAAATACCCCCTCTTGACCTTGTTTTGACTCAGAGTGGAGGGTTAGGATCCCTGATCTCGAATTTAAAAAATGGTGGAAGAACCAAGACAAAGCCACGATATTCTTTGACGGAGCTTCCAAAGGAAACCCAGGGATATCGGGTGCAGAGGGAGTTATATATTCTCGGGAAAGACACAACAAAGTCAGCTTCAGTTGGGGCCTTGGGCAGAGTACTAAAAATTAAGCTGAAAGATTAGGACTTCTCAAAGCTTTCCAGATCGCTCAGGAATACGGAGATAAAGACATCCAAGTCTTCAGAGACTTGGAAATCCTGATAAAAATCATTAACACTGATGATCACTTCAACAACTCAACCCTCAATAAGACCCTGTAGAGACTTCGAAGAGTGCTGCAGAATTACACCTCCAGCTCCTTCTACCACATTCTGCGAAATCTAAACAAGGAAGCAAAGGAAAAATAAAATATAGGCTGCCTCTTAGCCCAAGGAGAACTCTAAAAAAATGACGAAGCCCCAATTTGGTACCCTATTCCATAAGATTGAAGCTCCCCGGCTATGTAAAAGCAGTGCATCGCCCCATCGGGTATTTTGGAAAAAAGAAATTTGTAATAGGGGTTGTTTAGGCTCCGACCCAACCTAGCATCATAAATAAAAATAATTTACCCGTTCATGTTAAAAAAAAAAAAATTCTACAGCTCCCCCCCGAGCAGAGACCAATTCCTCGAAAGTGTAGACAACCTCTTGTCTACCTAGGAATGGCTTATTTAAGCTTGCTTTCCCTCAATATGTTTTCATAACTGCGTCAAGTTAATTTAGGATGTTGTTTTCCTTTAGCCTAGGCTTCACTTGTGTTTTTTCCACAAAAACTCTTTAAAACTAGCTTGTTCCTCTTTCTAGTTTTATTTCACCTCTTCTCGGTAACTTTCCACTTTACTGAGGTATCTATTAGATTCTTATCTCTCATATAATATTTTTATTTTATTTTATTTTTCTCCAAGAATTTTTGGAGATTTTGGGAAAGTATTTGGATTTTATTCCATCCTCATGGATTTGAAATCCTGGTCTCAAATTTACTCTAGTATTTGCACAATAATTAAATTCCACATTTATTAAATTTAAAAATAGTCTGTTCACATATAGTTTTCCTTTAGGTCCACTCAACCTTTTAGGATTCTTAACTGTCTAAATAAAATTAAAAAAATAGGGATATTACATGTACGCTTGGTTGGTGTAACATTGACTGAGTCGATGACAGAGACAAAGTTGGAGTAGAGATAGAGATGATGACCAACACCGTTCATCAAGGCTAGATGATGACAAGGGCAGAGAGATATAGAGTTGTTGTTAGAGGCTTAGATAGTTGGAGTCCAATCACCGATAAATCAAGGGCGCAAAAAATGAAGTCAAAATCGAGAGATATCGCTTTATACAAATCCCCATAAAAATTGGATTTATATTTGATCAGTAAAGTGAAAAATTAAACCTCATAGTTATTTTAATTATTAAATAATTAGATTAAATTAATTAATTAGTTTCTTGGTTATTTAATAGTAATTTATTAATTTATAAATTGCTTAATAGTAAATAGTAAATTATTATTAATAGTTAATAATTGTTATTATTAACCATAATACTTATTAGAAATTACAAACATTAATAATTGATTAAAAAGTGAATAATAAACCCAGGAAGGGCATCTCAATTGGAAATATTTTTGTTATGAAATATTAATTAAATGATGAAATTCAAGATTGAAATCTCAAGTGGGTTAAATCAATCTAAAAAAATAAGAATAATAATATTTGAAAATAACTTATTATTATTCATTAAGACATGATTTCTTGAATTATTTTCTTCTAACATATTTATATAAATTTCTATTATATAATTTGTTATGAAAAAAAGACTTGATAGATGTTTGTAATCTAAACATATGCAAAGTTAAAAAAGTATAACATTTAAATGGAGAGACTTTATTTTGATTTATTCTTTAGATTTTAACTCCTTCAATTTTATGTACTTTAAATTTATTAATAATTTGTAACAAAAATGAGGTATAGATGTCCCAAGGTAATATAAAGTTCTCAAGTAGTTATCTTTAGAATCAATAAAAACTTTTTGGATTTTAGGAATATATGCTACTTAATCGTTTCTTCTTTTCAAAACAATTTTTTTTAGGAACTAGTTTGTTTTATAAGTAGAATTGTAAAGAATTGTTACAATAAATATTTAAGAAGGATGCAATGTTTAATACATGTTTCATGAAAATTTTCTTTTACATAGTATGAATCATTTAAGAAGGATGCAATGTTTAGTACAAGTTTCATGAAAATTTTCTTTTACAGAGTGTGAATCTCATTGTTATAATCATGACCACATAGTTCTCGAAGGTAAATAACTTAGAATGAGAATAATGCTTCATGGTTTTCAATAAATAAAAATTTAAATGAAATCTCATGGGTTACAGAATTTAATATCAAAATCTCATTAAAGCATCTTTTTGATGGTTTTTAATATTTTATAAGAAAAATTAAAATATATTCACTATAATCTATAAAAAAAAATTGAATTTTTAATGTACCATAACTTCAGACGTTTTCAAAATATAGGCATAAATAGATATTTGAAAAGTACATGATATTTAATACTATTGATAATTTATGTTATATGATACACATTTTAAATTAAATTAAAATATATAACAATAGCATAAAATATATCATTAGTTAAATTATATATAGTTTGGATTTATGTAAATAAAATTGTTGTAACCGTTCCACCATCCAGTCAAAAGCTTTTTCAGCTTTTCATCCCCTTCTAAACAATTATATGTTCACATGTGAGGACAAAATATTGAGTAAATTTAAATCATCTAGCCATCATCGATTTCTCCACTGTCCTGGCGATGGACGTATCCATTTGCAGTTTTTTTCACAATAGAACGGAAAGTAGAAATAAGTATGTTTTCAGCCAATGATCTAAATCACCACCAATCCCCGCAAGGCGATTAAACATACACCAGCAAACACATAGCAATGCATCGTCGACGTTGCGAATGCAACAGTCCTCTGTCTGTAAACCGCATTATGGGCATTTAACGTTAGCGAGGAGCTACTGAAAAGCAAGCAACCACGACTAGTTCTGGTGATCATACAATGTGTTGCAACGTCCGTCCTATGGTGTTACTCAACTCCGCCGCCCTCCGTTCTTTCCAGCTGCCACTCAGCGGACTCTACCGGAAACCCAACAGAAATCTCAACATCTCTGTGAAAACATATAGACGCTCCGAGATAGATTCAAGACCCACAGTGAATCCAGCTAGTACGGGCGTTAAAGTTATGAAACTGGCCTTTAAAGTTCTGAAATTGGGCCTAGCTGTTTTTCTAAAGCGAAAAGATCATTCAAATACATAAATTCATGTGGTGTCACTAATGAAATCTTGCAAAGATCTTCTGCTCAAATTATTGAGTAAGGCCAAGCTTGAATCATGTAAAATCTTGTAACGTAATCGATGATAAGTGAGAAAAAAATTGGTGAGCATCATCCAAGCATCACAAGAACACAATAGTCTGCTGAAGTATCTGACAGAAAGGCGTTATTCGTCTGCTGAAGTATCTGACAAAAGGGAGTTATCCTTCTGATAGAATTGCCTGTTCTTGAATTTCAAGAAAGCACATCTTGGTCTCATTAATGCAGTTTGCATGCAGCTTAAGCGCAAGAAGGTTACAACATTACACAATCTGCAATACGTAGTTTTCAAACTATGTTACCAGATAAATAAATTCGGAGTTTGATAAATCGGGAACAAAGTTCTTGTTGCGTTTTTAGAAAACTCTCAGAATTTTGGTCGGTTAAGAAAAATCGTTTTTTTTTTTTTTTTTTTTCTAATTTTTTAATTTACACAGCAGAGTTCCAATTGCCTGTCACGCGCCGAATTCTAAAATAAAGTAAGGGAAGAATTCTTTCCCTACAAGGACTTGACTGGCTTAGATTGATGGATTGGAGTGCTTTCTGGTCCATTTATTTTAAATAATTGGTTTCTGTGAGTGATCCTTTCTCATCAATCTTTTGACTATATATTGATGATCAATTTCAGCTATGTCTTTTCAAAGATGTATGTTTTATGTGCCTTCGCCACTTCCTTCGAGTGCTTCAGATTTCTGTGATTTAGTTCCAGATAATGCTCACCCCAAGCATCAATCAGAGTTAGGGTAGCGATCTGGCTCCAGATATCGTATTCCAGCATTTATACTTTTGTACATAGCTAGATACAAGCATGAGTTAGTCGCAACAACTCAAAATTTGTACATGGCTGGATACAAGCATGAGTTAGTCGTTGTAGCTCAAATGGCTCGAAAACGCTTAGCAGACCCTACAAAAAGTAGCATGCCTTTGGATGTAGTCACGATCCTGGGAAACTCAGTATGTACTAAATGCTCAAAATATGGAGATTTTGAGAAGGAAAGCTTCCTATATGTAAGAATTTATTGCAAAATCAAGAATGTCTAAGGATCACTATGACCAAGAGTCAATTATCCATGATATTTATTATGCAGTATTGATTGTAGCTTCGAAATTTGGAACAAAGGGGCAAACATTAGAGGAAACATTCAAGGATGTTGTCTCTTGTATAATTAGAAGTGCGACACATATAACTGATCCCAAAATTGACCCCAGGACCAAAGCAACAAAAGCCATCTATCTATTTGTAGCAGAAAGTACTATTTGTGCACGTGACGCTGAATTGAAAAGGCATAAAGCACTGGAGGATGCAACAGATTTGTTGAGAAAAGAAAAAGAAAGGGAACGAAAATTTGGGCAGAGTGCAGTAAATTGCAGTAGAGTTTTGGTCATCATTCATCATAAGTTAGGGAAAGATAGAAGGCAATGAGAATTTTTGATTATAGGACAATTATGTTAGTGTATCTTTCTTTTTAAATTTAACCTCCTATTACATTCTTTAAAATATATATAGAAACTAAAATTTCCATATATTTCACTTAATTATTGTTTTTCACATGCGTTACTTTGCACCTCTTGGTGCAAATGCTAGTTATATTTAAATATGGTAGAGAACTAGATTCACGCGTTAAAGGTTATGAAATTTTGGTGAAAGGTCAACGTTAATTGTTTAAAATAAATAAATGGTTCTTTCACTGTAAAATGAAAATGTAGTATTGGAAAGTATTGACGTAAAAGGTATATATTAATAATCTTTTTTTTGGAAACGAAATATAACTTTACCTCAAGATTGCTGTTGATTGTTAATGCATGCGAGTTACTGAGACACAATAAATATTTGGAAAGGTAGTTGAAACTTGTGGGTATCTACATGTTGTCCACAATTGAAATGAGATCAAGAAATAGGTGCAGGATTTGTTGAACCAAGAGGTTATAAGACGTAGCTCTTATCCATGTGGTTCACCTATAGTGTTGGTGCCAAAGAATGATGGCACATGGAGGATGTGTGTGGACTATCATGCACTCAAAAAGATTACAGTGAAGAAAATCTACCCTCTCCCTCACATTGATGATTTATTAGATCAGTTTAAAGAGTATTTATTTTACCAAATTGGATTTGCATGGTGGCTATCATCAAGTTAGAATTGCAGAACATGATGTGTGGAAGATCACATTCAAGAAAAAATAAGGGTTGTTCGAATGGTTGGTGATGCTATTTGGACTGTGCAATGCTCCAACCACATTATGAGCGTGATGAATGATATTTTCAGTCCCTTTCTTTATAATTTTGTGCTTACTTATTTTGAATAGAATTTGGGAAGATCGCGTGAGTCATGTTAAGAAGGTTCCTGATGTTTTGCAGAATAAAAAATTGTATGTAAAAATGTCAAAGTTTGAATTTGGTACGAACACTTTGGTATACATAGGTAATATTATTGGAGGTGGACAATTAAAAATAGATGCTTGAAAAGTTGATGTGATTGTTAAGTAGCCTACGCCTACTAATGTTACAATGGTTCGCACTTTTTTTGGTGTAGTGAAATATTGGATAAGGTTCATTGCCAACTTCTCCATCATAACATCTACTTTGCATGCTTTGACAAGTGTGAAGTAGACCTTTCAGCAGGGAGGAAAGCAACAAAATGCTTTTGATACTCTGAAAGAGAAGATTAGTACCACACCAATTTTGGCCTTTCCTGACCTCCAACAACTTTTTGAAATTGAAACATATGCCAATGGTTATGCCATGGAAGCAATTTTGATGCAGTTGAGGGAACTTGTATGTTACCATTAAAAGACTTTCTCCCAAGATGTTGTGGATGATCCCACTTATGACAAGGAATTGTATGCTTTAGTGCTTGTGAATTATCCCACTTATTTATATGCACATCTTCCATATATGCGCACCTTCTCTATATGTTCATCTGTCATATATGCGCAACTTCCATATATATGCATATACAGTGGCTATGCATATATAGAAGTTGTACACAACTTCAACTTCCATATATACACATCCTCTATATATGCACATATCTTCTGTATATACGCATCTTTCGTATATGTAAATATACGAAAATTAAGCATATACGAAATATATGTGCATATATGGAAGTTGTGCATATATGAAAGATATGTGATACATAAGATGTGCATATATAAAAATTATGAGATGTCCTTATATGCACATATTTCGTATATGTACATGTCTTCTGTGTATGCACAACTTTTATATATGCACATATCTTCCATATATGTGTATATCTGAAAGTTGTGCATATACAGTAGATGTGTATATATGAAAGATATACGCATATAAGAAAGTTAGGCATATACAGAGGATATGCATATGTAAGAAAGTTGCACATATACAAAAGATATGTGTATATATGGAAGTTACACATATACAAAATATCTGCACATATACATAAATTGTGCATATATGGAGACTATCATATATCCATATTAAGAAAGTTGTGCATATATTTTGTATATGTGAAACTTTTGTATGTGCATATACGGAAGATATGTTCATATATGGAAGTTGCACATCTACAGAGGATTTGTGCATATACAAAAGATATGCACATATATAGAAGTTGTGCATATACGAAAGATATGTGCATATTCCATATATATGCAACTTATGTATATGTGAAACTTCCGTATATGTGCATCTATTGTATATGTGTAATTTCCATATATGCACATATCTTTCCCATATGTGCAACTTTTGCATATGCACGTATCTTCCTTGTATGCACAATTCCCGTATATGCGCATATATGAAAGTTGATCTCTTAGTGAAAATAATATGTTATCTCGTATTCAACAAAATCATAGATCTGCAGATCATCAAATAAAACATATTTTAGGAAATTAAATCAAATGAATATGGTTATTCTAGTTGTGGTATGATAGCATGATTCCAATGTAATTCATGGTTCAATAATATGATACTTGATTATAGTTTTATGGCAAATTGCACCTAACTTCTTAAAACTATTTAGGGAAACATGGAGAATTTCATTTACGGAGATAGAACATGAACCAAACATGAGAATTGAGCTCATTGAGATCCTACAAGTGTGTTTGAAAAGGATTATGTGAACACACTATCCACAAATTTCTAATCTATATTTTAAAAGTTCAACCCCTTGGTGCAAAAATTGCATTATCTCTCAGTAAGAAAAACCATATTTCTAAAGATCATCTAATACAATACTTTTTTAGATAACTCAATCATACGATATATTTTTTTCTAATTGTAAATTGATTTCATGAGTTTGCCACAATTGACAATTTGTTGATTTAGGTTACAATTATAGTTTTATAGTGAGCTTTAACTCACTATCTAGATCAATTTGACACATGCAAAATTTGGTCAAAGCGAATAAAGGAAAATTGAATAGAAAAATTGACTTTTCTAAGCTCACAAAGATTTATCTAGTTCAGGCCAATGTGAGCACACTACCTATATTTACCATATATGAAATTTTTAAGAATCAACCCTGTAATGCAATAATTGTGTTATCTCTTACTCAGTAAAAACTTTATTCCAAGGATCACTGAATAATTTTTTTTCTTGGAAATGGAATCATTGAAGAGGGGTGACAATTGCAATAATACATTGTCACAAGTCTAATGGTTTGTTAACTTGATTCTTATTTATAGTTTTAGAGCAAGTTGCAACTCGCTTCGTGAAGTTATTTTGGGATTCATGGAGATTTTTTTTCAAGGGGATTAAAAGTAAACCAATAAAAATAATTGAGTACCATATGATTCTACAAGTGTCTTTAGCCAAGAGTTAAGTGAAAAGGTTATCCACAATTTCCCAATGTAGAGGTAGACTCTACCTCACGAGTACACTTTATCACTTATAGGATTGTGAGTAAGAAATTTTACAATGAGGATATGCACAGTACAATGGATAATTTGTTCCAAATTAGTGGACAAGTAAAGAAAACATTTATCAACAATCTTCTTTAATTTTCATATCCAATCCATTCTTGGCTCTAAATCTGGGGTACAGTGGTTGGGATCGCAAAATCTTCAATATCCAAATATGAATAGTTTAGGGCGGCTGTATAGGGACACTAAATTGTAAGTCACAAAGAAATGTCGGATCAAGTTTGTGATATTTGGAAAGTGTTTCTATGAACTTGAATGTGATCATGTCCCTTTGGATGTTTGTGAGATATCTTTTGGGATTCCATATCTCTAGCACTGAATTTTTTTAAGGAAAGTAAACAAATCGTATTGAGATGAAATCTTTTCAAGGTGAGAAAAGAATATGGATTAATCAAGATCAGTAAAATTCATATTTTTCAATAAAATATAAAAAATATGTAATTATATTTTTCAATAAAATATAAATTAATCAAGGTCAATGAAATTAATATTTTTCAATAAAATATAAAGAATATTAATCAAGGTCACTGAAATTAATATTTTTCAATAAAATATAAAGAATATTAATCAAGGTCAATGAAATTAATACTTTTCAATAAAATATAAAGAATATGTAATTATATTTTATTGCTCCATTAGTTTAGTAATTTAATGTCTAATGGAGCAATCAGGAATTATATATTCTTACAGCGTTCTCATGCGTACGAGATAATGTAGTGTTTCTACATATTTTGGTCAGTTATATGTTGATGTTTTTTGAAAAAACAAAACAAAATAATTAGTCATTAATTGTTTTAAATTTAAGATTTATAAAATACTTTATATTTTTCATAATACAAAGTTAAAGAGTAGGTATAAAAAAAATATATACACACTAAATAAAATATAATATAAGCATCAACGTACAGCTAATTATATAAAATAAATTAAACTAAAAATTAGACAGATATATATAATTTCTGAAATTAACTTAGATATATATTATTCTTGAATTATATATATATAGACAGATATAGATAATTTTATGGTGCAACATCATAAGAAAACCAATAAAATTCAACTTAGATTAATCAAGGTGCAATAGAAGTGCATTTTTATTATATAAAGAAAACAATTTTTTATTTGTTAAGCATGGGAAACAATGAGATTATGAACATGATTAATCAAATCAAACAATATGTTTACACTTTTAGTTGTGAAATCAAAATCCAAGAACCAAAAACCAATTTTTTGATATCACTATTTCTTGTTGAGATGGAAACTTGTTTGTTGGAGAGTGAGTAAACAAAGTAAATCTAAGATCTATTGGATTAGGTAGCCATCAAGGTGAGCATTAGTTTCTCTTCTTTCTTACCTTCAATATGCTCAAATTGTGATTTTTGTGAACATGGAAGTAGTGAAAGTGTTAGTTTAAAGCTTCTCTTTCATCTAATTGAAACCTTTTCTACCCTTACTTCAGTCATTAGTTAACATTATGAATGCATCAGTGAATTTATAAGCAAAATTTTAATGTTGTCTATGTTGAAATATTATAGCATCATATTATGTATAAATTGTGCATGCACAACTTGCAAATTCATAAATCACAACAATAATATTGGATGAACCAATTCAATCTATTATTGTGTATTAATAAATAATATTTAATATTAAAATGACATATCAACTAATATCCATAAATGGAACGAATTGGTGTATTTCCCATATGGTTTAATGCTCAATTTTTTTTTTACATGCAGTCATATCTATTAGTTTCCTTGTATATGAATAAATACATCATATGAAGTCATATGTTCACACTATTTTACTTATCTCAACCAAAGTGTTTGAGTGATGAAAGAGTGAACAATGTGATTCAAAAAATAGAATGCTATTGTTTACATATATATATATATATATGGGCTGCAAATATAAAGACATGATTGAAGACAAATGATAATTTGATTAAACATCCTTCTTGGCTTCTAAATGCAATTCCATGCTCGTCCTTTTCCAGATTTGTTTTGGGTGGTGTGAAAAACACCATCTTTATTATAGATTAATCTTCATGTTCCTATAAATCTTTGGATAACCTAGGCATAACAAAGGACTGTTGTGCTAGACTCCTTCTCTAAGAAAATTTAGAAGTCATTTTTAAATGACTTAAAAAATTATCAAAAGCAATAAAAGACACACATAAATTAAAACCAAACAAAATATTAAGCATGCCATTTTACATTACATGTTTAATTACATTTATTCATTCAAGTAGATTATCCAAATCACTTCTAACACTAATGGTGTCATTTAACTATTAATGATTAGAACAAGGCAAGAAGCATCACACTATTGATGATTTTTTCTTTGGAATTTTATGTAGTTGGAAGTTGGTACCAACAACTACATTAATAAAGTAGTATATAAATTCACTTGGTATATAATAATCAAATATATCAACCATTTTCCCATGTTCTTTCATCCTAAGTTAGATATTCTTCTTTATTTATTGTCAACTGAACCAAGAATTACCTTCGAAGTCTATTAATGATAAAATGAGGGTCTATTTTTCCGCTAAAAACATGTTGAACAATTGTTAGGTGCTCCAATAATTAATTTTTATGGAAACCATTGCATATATGTCCCCTACGAAAATTGGAGTGATAACATATGAGTCTAATAAATCAACAAAATGTACTACACTAATGCTAAATAAACAAAATTAACAAAGTATTCATTGTTGAACTTGGTTGTATGAGATATGTGAACTTGCTTTCTTTCTTCCTTAATTAACCTTTTCAATGAGTTTCTCTTTTCTTGAATAATTTTTTTATCACTTTTGTTTGTTTCCTATGTTCATAGGGATATGAAACAAGAAATAGAAAAATATTTTCTCCCAATCACATAAAAATATTAAAAGTATATGCAACAATAGTTTTCATAGGAGATCATGTTGAAGAACCTACAAAGGAGAGAGAGAGAGAGAGAGAGAGAGAGAGAGAGAGAAAGATTTGGAAATTTTAAGGTTGGGATCCATGTATTTTTTATTTTTATCGTAAGGCATTGACATTCATATCAATGGCTTGAGACTTGTACCTAATGAAAAAAACCTTGTGAGGGTGCTAACAACTTTGTTAGAGCCCAAGAATAACCTCTATAGGTAACATGTGATGCTTCTAGGTATTGTTCATGATTCTAGATGCCTCAAAGACTTATTTAGGACCTAAGTAAGAGGCCTTCTTCTCTATATCATTTCTAATGTCTAAGGCGCATACATAATAAGAAAAATCATTTGGTGGCATTGATATATCCAATCATAGGTCATTGATACCCTCTTCACGAGGTTATGTTTTGTTGTTTGAGGCATCCTTCTTGGCTCTAGATGAAAATAAGACTCCTTTATGGATACAAATTCACGTTTCAACTGCTACACAAGGCCAAGGACATCATATTAATATCTAGTGCTCATAAATGACATTCATACCATTATTCCTAGTTAGGGGTCATTTATAATGGTTCAAAGTGTTTTTCTTGGCTTTAAAAGTACATAAGATTCCTTTAGGGCCTAACTATTAGGATTGTTCCCTTGACCATATCCAAGTTCTAGTGACATATACACAATCTTTGAAAAAACATAATGTTGAATATCCCCATTTGGAGACCGAGGATAACATGGAAAGGTCATTTGTGGTTGGTCCACATGTTATTGAAGACCCTAAATCCCTAAAAGCTTCCTACTTTTTTTCACTATAAAGAGTTACTTTTTTGTTATTCACTCTGAATAAAAAAAAAATACAAATTTTAAATAATACAAAATTTTCCAAACAACTACTGGACATGGCTATGTAATAAATCAGAGATGAGTAAGAAAACTAAGACCCACCAGAGTAACATGGCTGTAGACTCCTTACGAGACTGAAGTGACTGAAATAAAGACAAGTAAACCTTAACTAATTATGTTCTAGTATACATCCAGTGAAAGCATCAAATACTAATTTGGAAAAGACAATAATTTAAGAGAGATACATAAATCACAACATATTTACTTCATGTTGTCCAAGTCTGTCTTGTAGATTATTGTTCATATTTGCTGAAATTTACTAGCCTCAAGAGTACTATGCTATATGGCAAGTGATCAATTGAAATGGTAAAAGAGCTCTGAATCTTGTTGTCTAGGAGCTCATCAAAGATAATTAATCCTGGCTCCAATTTTAATGCTCGAGTGAATATTCGTAAGGTGGAATTGAATATATATACATACATACATACATACATACATACATACATACATACATACATACATACATATATATATATATATATATATATATATATATATATATATATATATATATATATGTATGTTGAAAACTAATAGTTTGAAACTTCGATATAATTTCTCTTATTCTGAGTTTCCATACTTCTAAATATAACACCTTTAGGAGAGCCTCTCCTTTCAACCAATTGATAATACATTTTGAGTCCCCAAGTATATGAAAATTATTAATTTTTTTTTGTTTTGCAATTATCAATAGAGTACATGCAAAAATCAGTTATAACCTTGGTATTTGATCCGAAACCAATTCCAATTTTATATTGGATGGACCTATTTTCTATCAACTTAATCATCCCTCCACTTCCCCACACATTTGCTTTTGCTGCCCCATCAAAGAAGCCTATCGACAGATCTTGTAATATTTGAGGGAATTGTACTCTTTTTTGCGATAATGATTTCTGAAGCGGAAGAAATTCCTGAAATTGTGAAATGATTTTGGAGATTGGAACTAGAATATATATATATTATCATCGCTTAATATTATCTTGTTTCTCAATAACCAAATGTTCCAAGCAACAAATATAGGCAGAGCACTAAGAAGATCGTACTTATTCGCTCCAGAAAGTTGATTGTACTGGTCCCCAAAAGCTTCATTTTTGAAGGTTTTCCAAGCTCAAGATTATGTTGTGAAGTACCAGCCATATGAAACATCTTAACTTGGTAGGAATGTGCCATTTCGAGATATATCTTTACCACCATATATTAGTTGTTTCCATCTCTGAGTCAACAATCTCATCATATGTTGAGTTAGCTTTGATCTTCCTAACAAAGAAATCCCAACTCCAAACCAAAAAGTCCATGCAGTTATTTAATCTTACTCCATTAAGATTTAACTCTTTTATGTAATAGTTCCATTCCTCTGCTAAAACATCCCTTAATCCCAAACCAATTGTTGTCATCCAATAATTTTGATGCGGTTGGGAATAGAGAGGATTTATTACATCACGAAGATAGGTAAATTCCCTTGCTGCCAGAGCTTGCCTTAACTCTGATGACAAATTGTATACTTTATCCCCACTAATAAAGGGATCCTTGCAAAGAATGACTTGCCTTCCATCCCCCACTTTCAAATCTAACCAATTGAATAGATGGAGATAGGATGTCATAAGAGTTTTCAAAACCATGGAACCTTTTTTTTCTGGAAAGAATGGTTGTTTTCTGATCTAATCTACAAGCGTTTGTTTGTTTATATATTTTTCTCTAATGACATGACTCCACATACCAATCCCAAATAGACTTCTCCACAGATTTTTCAGAGCTAATGCTTTGGAGAACCATGAAATATTTTTAAAACCCCCTCCTCCTAGCCTTTTAGGGATCAAAAGGATGGACCAATTTCCAAGATGTATATTCTTTTTGTTACTTTTCCCAGCCCACAAAAAATTAAAAATCATCTATCTGATCACAACAATAATTGAAACAGGGATTTTTGCCAAAGACAACCAAAATAGCAGAATATTCTCCAATACCGATTTTACCAAAATAATTCTACCACATAATGATAACCAATTATAACACCAAAGATTTATTCTTTGTTCCACTTTTCAGATCATCCACATCTAATCCTCTTTGTGCTAATTATTTGGTTTAAGATAGAAACCAAGGTATTTAAATCCCGTCTCCAATGTTGATGATTGAAATGGGAGAAATGACTGAATTTCAACAAGAATATAATGCGTGACATCCTCGTGATGGAATGAAGATTTATTGACATTAATCTTTATACCAGTGGCATTACAAAAGAGTAATATACATATATGGAAAGCCCTCCATTCAAATACAACGCCTATCCCCATAAGAAGAACATCATCCACAAACAATAAATGTGAAATATAAAGACTTATGGAAATCTTTATGTCTGTAATGTTACAAAGTTGTTTTTTCGCCAATAATAGACGACTCATGCCTTCCATCACAAGAATAAACAAGAACGAAGGTAACGAGAAACCTTTTCTGAGTTCCCGGGAGGTAGAGAAATTTTTGGAGGGCGGCCCATTAATCAGGACATAATAATTAGACAAAGTAACACATCCCATAATCGAGTTTGTTGCTTCAAGCCCTAAACCAATTTGAAGAAGAATAAGTCTAAGAAAAGTCCAGTTGACTTTATTGTAAGCTTTGCTCAGATCCATTTTAAGCACGATCACCAACTGTTTTTTTGATTTGATAGAGTGAATGGCTTCCTCAACAATACCAATAACATCATGAATCTACCTATCCGAAAGAAAGCCAAATTTGTTGGGAGACATATTTTTAGCAAGAAAACATTTGATTCTATTGGAGATAACCTTGGAGATAAGTTTGTAGACCAAGTCACACAAAGAAATAGGTTGAATTCCAAGAAGGTATTAGGCTTAAAACATTTATGAATTACAGTAATACATGTACGTTTGATATCAACAAAAAATTTCAATTTATGAGTCCTTCTAGATTCTTCCATCATTTAACATAAGTCACCACCCATAAGATCGAAGAAGGAGAGGAATAGCTCCATTGTCCAACCATCCAGACGTGGGATTTTGTCATTTGAAAATGATTTAATAACTCCTTTTATTTCATCTAGAGATACGAGGCCTCAAACTTGTGCAACTTCCTCTTGATCAAAAAGCAAGGATATAATTTAATAAGGTGTAGTTGGGAGCACATAAGTATTCCTATGATCTGAAAAAGAGAAAATAGAAAGAGGAAGTTGCCACTTCTTGATCGACCTTCTCTCTTCCAACTCCAGCTCGCAAATGGAGTTGTTGTTTCTTCTATGGCTTGCAAAGTTATGGAAAATTTTAGTGTTTCCATCTCTTTTTCTAACCAAGTAGTCATGATTTTAATCTCCAACCCTCTTCCTCCATTTTTAGGATTTGTCTTTTTTTTATCCTAGAAATAACTCATTTTCTATGCTACATGTCTTTTTTATCCTCCAAATAGCTCATTTAATGTGCTACATCAACTAAGAAAGAAAAGAATTTTTGGAAAAAATTTTAGCGTTCCTTAGACTCCTAAGCTTGCTGACTATAAAGGTCATAGCAAAAGTGGACTGATTGACAGAGTAATTTTGTCAAACCTCTGCCACATTCCTCCTGAAAGACTCTTCTTCCAACCAAAAGTGATTAAATTTAAAAAGATATTTTTTATAACGAAACTCAAATTCAATATCCAAAATAATACCTAAACTTCCATCCTAGATCATATTCAAAGATCAAAACCCATAGCCAATGTTCAATCCTAGATCATATTCGAAGATCAAAACCCATAGCCAATGTTCAAAGTATTATGATGGCTCACCAGTGCATCAGAATCATAGAAAGGAAGACGCGGCGGGCTCCAGAGCACTGGGAAGAACTAATGTCAAGCTAAATTCAAAAAATTCCTGGCTCTCATTTTCGATTTCAATTTCAATTGTACAACCCTCGTGCACTGCATCGTTTAAATTGTTGTCACGTCAACCTGCGCTGGCAATTAACAACTCCCTTGGTTGGACCGACTTCGACCCAGTAGTTCTAGGAGTGTGAGTGCTTTGTGTTTTAATTTTGATCTCAGGTTCTGAGCTGGCTGTGTAATAATTAGAATGCATTCTGAATCTGGTAAATATTTTCATCTGTGTATCTGCCAAATTAGACTATTTGTTTTCAGTTAAAAAACATTATTTATAATATGTAAAGATATTTAACACCCTATTAAATACTAAAATTATTCAACACCCTGGACGCCTTATCTAAATATTCATTTGCATGTCTAAATATTCAAACAATAAAATAACTAATTAACACCCTGGATTCCAAATTGATGTGACCATAAAATCTAAAGAGATTTGAATATTTAGAAAAGAGTGCATCGAAATCTTCAGGTCTTGAGTTTTTTATAAGCATTTTCAGTCAATATACAAAAGTTTCATAATGATAAGCGTCTAATGCTACATGATAGGGAATTGTGTTTGATATATTCTTAAAATCTATCGTCGAGTAGAATAATCGTGGGTGGTCACGAGCTCTATACATTTCCATCATGTCGCCGGTTTGAAGGACATCGACTCTGCGATACGGAAGTGGCGTGAAAGGCACGCCTCAAGTGTTAGGTGTGTGACATTGACACGATCGATGAAACCCTAATCTCATATGTTTCGGTTAAAATCGACACTAGCGATGAAACCCTACTGTAATATCTTTCTGTTAAACTCTTATTTCATCTTTCGAATCGTCGCATCCTTTCACAAAGTAAATTTTTTTCACCGTTTTGTTTATGAAATCCATGGCACCATGGCGATTTGTACCAGGGACATATGAATCTCAGGTAAGACATGTCAAATGTTTCTTGCAGGATAATTGGGTGTTCTCTTGACCGTTTCTTTAATAGATATTTATTTCCTCTATACAGTTGGTCGAAGCAAAGATACTGGAAATGGTAGAGTACAGAGCAAAGTATGGAATGGGTAGAATTGAAAAGAAAATAAGGTATGTGTTTATCTACCCATGTTTGCATTTTTATCTTGAGATTAAAAAAGAAGAAGAAGCCCCTGAATGGTGGTTAGAATGGAAAGAAAACACGCCTAGGAAGATCAGGCAACTTTGGCCATCGTAGGACCTTCCCAATAGCGAATAATTATATTTAGCTCACATGATTCTTTGTTATGGAGATTCTATAAAGCATAAAGCATCGGCAAATTACTCCCGAAAGCATAAAGCATTGGCCATATTTATAAGTTAAATGGCACAGTAAATAACCCGAAAACCAGGTGAACAACAAACATGGCAACTTTCTTTTCGAACTCCAAAAATTAGGGTGAACTCTATATGTTGTTTGTATATCAAACACAAATTGGATGTGCCTCTTATTTACTTTTAGTAGTAAGTCAATAGATCCCTTAAAGCAGATGGAATTTGTCTTTTCAACGTCCAAGCAGTTGAAATAGAGATCCAAATATGTAAGAATTGGTAGCTTCCTAGATCTATAGAAATAATCGCTGAAATTTTGTTAAAGTGACAGAAATTTGTAAATTGATTCCATAATATGTCAATGAACAAGCTGTTAGAGGATTGTTTTGCTCCAATATTCAATCTTTTCGATTCATTTAGTATCCAAGTTGCGAGGCAAAGAAACCATGAATTACTTTTAGCCTTCCTTCCATTAGAGCAACTTGAGGTAACAGGGCAATCTCCGAAAACAAACTGCTAGAAAAATGGGTTTACAAGGAGTGAGATTCATTCTATCCCTAGCCATTTTCACCACACGACATGCATGTATTTGTAGGCGTTATATCCCTCGCACAATGTATTCAACCATCTGTAGCTAATGGAGCACATTGCATATGAATTCATCGCAGGAATTATCCTTTTGCTGACAAAATATAGTTGCATTGAAAAAAAAAATTCTTAGATAAAAATAATGGGCAAAACTTAAAGGAACCATGAATAAGAAAAACAATACACTTTTTCAATCTTAACGTGAGACCATGAATCCTGAGCGAGCTTATTGGATTCCCTAGGCCAATACCACAACAGTTTGTTAAGGTTTTTCGTTTCAAGTCGACTGTTTTCAAAGATGGTATTGTGTGCGTCTTATTGGGTCGGTAACTTGTTTACCACTAGGTAGTCGGGAGATGAGTTGGTAGTCTGATGAGGATTATACACCCTTGTTTGATCCTAATAATTTTAAGGTTTACGTTTTAAGGTTGTAATAAAGAATTTTGGAGTTTATTATATTTTTGAATTATGTTTATTTATAGAGGAGGAACTTAAAAAGAAAAATATAAGGATATATATGTTATATGGAAATATATGAAGATGTTATATGCATCAAGTATGTTATTGATTACACATTAATTTATTTATGATAAATAAAATTTATATTTTTTTATTATAGTTCAATTTTAATTATTTAAATTTTTCTTACATTTGATTTAATAATTTGTATTATTTATTTATTTTTCACATATTTTATTGGCTGATATTTTTAACTTCTTATTGTGAATATCCACACTCGTCACAAATAAAAGTGTATGACTTGCACATCGTCCACGTTACCCACGCTACTTTTCCATTGAGCAGATTGTATATATATATATATATATATAAAACATAAATGTTTATCGAATTGTTTTTAGTGCGATTTTATGGTTTAATTTCTCTAAAATTCACAGTAGAGGTTTTTGAGAGTGCTGAATCCATATGTACAATAAAAAAACTAATTTAAATAACACAAATCAAGATTTCACATCAATTTTTCAATAGCGACACTCACAACTCTAAAAAATTACACTAAAAACAACTCCAATATTATATTTATTGCTCAATATTTTTTAATATATATATTTCTAAATGTTGGATATTTAACAACGTATCTACTTTTAAATGTTATATTGCACTTATCAAGAGATGAGGTCTCCACATTAGAGGATGTTTAATGTTGCAATGATTAATGTGCAACCAAATGAAATTGATATCATATAACGATATAGAAATTCTAATTTAAATATAAGATTATATATATTAAAATTTGTTTTTATTTTGAAACAAGGGTTTCAATTACATATATTTTTTTCAATATTTGGTAGATGGTTATGATTTAATAAATATATAATAATAATAATAATAATATAGAGAAATGATCAAACTCTAAATATAGTTTTTAATATTTTTAAATATTTTAAATTGTACTTAAGTAGGGGAGGGACTTCATTACTTGCGCGCCCTTCATTCCACGCAAGCAAACCACCTGGTCTTTACCGTGCTGATTGTACAACACGTGTTGACTGGATGAAGCCATCTATTGTGGTTGGTGTGGTTATTAAATTGCAGGGTGATAATCTTGTTTAAGGTTTATTCTACCGTGTTTAGCACCATGACTCTGCATCCCTAAGCATTCTTGTCCAGGCCCAATGTGTGGGTAGTGAGCTCTGCAAATGACTGGTATGTGAGACGCCAGTGCTTGTTCTCTTGGTCCCTCCATTGTGAACTGGTTATGCAGTTTTGTTGCGTTCTTAAATGGTTCTTGGTTGTGCGGCATTGTGAGACTGTTCGTCTGGTGTTTTCGTTTGCAGGAGTTTTTAAACAGTTATTGGTTGCAGGAGTTCTTAAACAAGCAGCGTGAATTTTTTTTTCGAAAGATCCAGTGGGAGTTTCGAGTTGGTTCTGTGGTCGACATGGAGGTTTCAAGGTCCATTCAGGTAATCGTTCAATTTATTTGAGTTTTTTTTCTTTTTTCCTATATTTTTGTGGTGGGATTTTTGCTAATTTCTATGTTTGTTGAAGGTAATGGTGAGGTTGGTGAGGTTTAGGGTGACTGGATTTTGCGGCTCTCCAGCTGGCTTTTGCTCCTCCCATGTAGGAACCATATTCCTTCCAGCCACCTTCTGTGTTTTTCAACACTTAAAGTCGTTGGAATATTTTCCTCTCTAGTTGCGGTTGTGTTTTTCAACACTGGAATTTCTTGTTGGGATATTTAGCTCTAGTTAGCTCTGGTTGCAGTTTGAAAGTGATAATTTTTTTTTTGTGGGTTTGGAAGATTGATATTGTTGTTTTGCTATGCTGCATAATATAATATGTAATATGTCGTGTAAAGGGTTTGAATATTTGACATGTAATATGTTGTGTAAAGGGTTTGAATGTAATTTGTTTTTTCGATCCTCTTTCAATAGATTTGAGAGTTGTAGATTGTTGGCTGTTGGGTGTTGTATTGACTATTGTTTATTGTATTGAGACTCGAGAGGGATGATTGATTTTGGTATTAAACCCTGATTTGAATCTTCATTAGAATATGAGGGTTTACAAATGAGGGTTTAAAAAGTTGACAAGGTTATGAAAATGACTAATTCAATAACTTTTAGGATTTTAATGTGAATTGTGCTATGACGGTGTTCTGGTCGATTCTAGAAACATTCCTAAATTTGTATTTTGTATTTTCAGAAGGCACAAAGTGGTAAAATGTATAGTGGGAAGGTGGTGTTGCGCATTGAGGACTCGATACACTAGAAATTGGGGGAGAAAGGTATGAAATTTCTTAGAGAATAGACCATCCAGTTGATTTATCCCTTGCCTAAAACAATAGAGAAAATACATGGAAGTTCATCTGTCCGTCAAAGGCAATGAGACTGTCTATCAGTGACCTCCTTATCATTTTCAAAACAGACATGAAGACATCTTTGATTCCCATATATAGCTATTAAGATTAATCTTATATGGATATTACAGTGATCAAGCTCACTAATAGTATACACTTGCTGGAAACATCACTACTATATGCCTAATTGTTCAATTCCAGTAGGATATAGACTGATGAGCCTCTGATATGAGGTGAGTAAAGGATAGTGATTAACTTAGTAACTATAAAGGGCATTGGATGAAAAATATTTCTTATATATTGCGTTTGTTTCATGAAAATATGGACAACTATCCTCTTAACCTTGAGCCCTTTAGGATCAGAATTGGCTCCTACTACATATCATCTAATGAAAAACTTTGGTTCATGACAGGTATTTGGTGAGAATCGAGAGCATGTGTACACACCTTATGGACATAATATATATACACACACACATACCCTTACACAAGAAAGTGCATATGAAAACATAGAGCATAGTGAAATTATAAAGTATACAATACTTACATATATAATAGAGATTCTCAGATTATCCACAGTGTAAAAACAATCATCTCGGCGTTTCGAATCCCAACGAGGATCCATCTTCAAGACCAATTGCTAAATGATGAAAGATTGAATGAAGAACAAGACCAAGAATAAATAGGGAAAACCGAACATAAAAAAGAGCTGACATAATTGATTTAGTTAATTTTATATAATAATTATTATTGTTAATAATTAATTATTTATTTATTTACAAAAAAACTTTAAAAATAATTTTACTAATATTAATTATGTTTAATTCAATTATAATATTTTTATTAATTATGTTTGATTCAATTTTAATTAATTAGGTTTAATTCAATTATAATATTCTAATTATTTAAAAAAATTATTAGCATACGTGTTAATAAATTTATTTTAATTTAAGAAAAATAATTATAATGTTTTTAATTTTATTAAAAGGGTTAATAAAATGATAACTACAAAATCTCTGTTACAAATGATAACCATAGAAGCCTAAAAACTGACAATACTTACATATTTTATCATAATACATTGTTGCGTATAATAAATAACTAGACCAAATATAAATGATTGTTTGGTATGATAAATTAAAGTAGAATTGAAACTATCATTAGAAGAACATAACTTCTCAAATGGAAGGCGAAAGATTTTAGATTTCATATAGTTCACCATTACAAATAGTTGATGTCTGAGCTTTGTTGTCTAAGAAGGTATCCATGCAGGGAATTTAGCGAAGGAAACAATGCATGAAAAATGAATACTCAGACTACTCTTCTTTGGTGAGAGCTATGAAATTTGTTTCTCCAAGCTATCATTCTATTTTGTGCTCAACCTTTGTAGAGAGATATATACATACTCTGCATTTTATATTGAAGCTTTGTAATTTTAAGTGAGTTTTGTGCATAGAACGTTGTTGTCATGTTGCATATGGCTAAGCAAGAGAGTTGTTGTCAGCATATTTGTTTTGTGTGAGTCAAAGTTGTCTTAATTGTTGGTTGTTGTATTTTTTTGTTTGTTGTTGTGTTGAGACTTGAGAGGGGTGATTGATTCTGAGAGTTAAGTTGTAGAGATGATGATATTGTGATTTGTATTAACTGAGTTTATTGTAGGGTTATGTATTGGTATTTTGTATGCTGACATTAATTTTTTTGCAAAGAAGGTATGGCATAGTGTTACATGTAACAGAGAGATATATACATACTTTGCATTTTATATTGACGCTTTGTAATTTTGAGTGAGTTTTGTGAAGAGATCATTGTTGTCATTTTGCATATAGCTGAGCGAGAGAGTTGTTGTGAGCATATTTGTTTTTTGAGTGAGTGAATGTTGACTTGATTGTTGGTTGTTGTATTAAGACTCGAGAGGGATGATTGATTATGAGAGTTATGGTGTAGAGATGATGATATTGTGATTTGCATTCACTGAGTTTCTTATAGGGTTATGTATTTGCATTTTTTATGCTGAAATTAATTTTTATTGCAAAGAAGTTATGGAAAAATGTCACATGTAGCAGAGAGCTATATACATACTCTGTATTTTATATTGAAGCTTTGTAATTTTGACTGAGTTTTGTGAAGACATCATTGTTTTCATGTTGCATGTGGATGAGCGAGAGAGTTTTCGTGAACATATTTGTTGTATGTGTGAGTGAGTGATGTCTTTACTCTTGGCTGTTGTATTGAGAGTCGAGAGGGATGATTTATTCTGAGAGTTGTGTTGTAAAGACGATGATATTGTGATTTGTATTAACTAAGTTTATGTGTTCAGGAAAAACTAATAGCATACAATATCAAATAACTAACAATTTTAACAACATCATAATAGACTATACATGTTCCTTCTAAGATAGATGTTAATATTCAGATGAATGAAGTTTGTATAAAAATGTATGATTTACTGCATGTTGTGTGTGGATAGATATGTGAGATATGGTTTGTGAAGTATGATGAAAACATTTGAATTATACTTAGTGTAGTAGAAAAGAAATATTGGATCTATTAAGATAAAAAATTCCAAACATATAGAAATTTAGAAAATCTTCATAAACTAAGAGAGCAAATAGTATACATTATCAAAAAACTAAAAGAACTAACAATATTCTCATGCCATTTTGTCAAAATGTTCCATTATAATAGACTATAGATGTTCCTTCTAAGATCGATTTTGGTTGCCATTCCGCATATAGTTTGGAATAAATAAATCTTCACATGATAAGAAGAATAGACAGGCCATCCAAAATCCACATCATAACGTGTTTACAATCAAAATCATATAGCACTCCTATTTTTTATGGCTTTGAGAATATTCAGTGCCAAACCCTGAGTTGTCTAATTGAGCCAAGTAGGTTGGCCTTCCTAAGAAAGGTTGATTAGGATGTGGTTGATTGGTGCCATATAATTGAGAACAATTTGTCCTTTCCAACCATGAAGGAATTGAGTACCCATACCTCAGACTTGTCCTAAGTGGAGGTGTGTGATGAGCATACATTGAATTCACACCTCATGTGGTAGAAATAAGACAAGTGGGTAAACTCTGATTTTGAAAGTGAGGCACTTGAATGTTGACGAGGTCTTGGAATAATGGTGTATTATTTGAAATATTGTCTAATGTGTTGGACATTTCCCTGGTTTCATCAATTGTGCTTGCATTTATGTCAACCATATCAGTTATCCCTTGTTACTTTTCAAGCATTTGTTTAGCCTTTATTGCTTCCTTTTCTTGTCTTTCATTGTTGCTCCTTCTCTTGCCTTGGTCTCTCTCTTTCATGCCTTGATCTCTCTCTTTCGATGTTGTGCTGCAACAGTCCTTGCTTCCTTATTCTCCTTGGCTAGATCCTTTTTTTTGGTTTAATTTTTATATCTCTTTTTCCTGAATTTCAACTTTTTTTTTCTAAGGTGAGTAACTGTGGACTTCAACCCAAAAAAACACTAACGGGTCTTCCTTGCTTCTTCATTGATAATTTTTCTACTGGTAGCTTTAGGAACTGCCCAAGTAACTTCTCCACCCCCTACTTGCATGTTATTTCTTGGCACTTGCCTTTCATTATTCATGAAAATTGATTGAACTATATTGATATCTTCATCTGATGCTTCATTATGTGCTTCATCTTCTTCCATTGATCGTTTCTCCACAAAAAATGAACAATTTCACTGTTCAATTCAGTTGGTTGTGAAGGCATGTTCATGCTTTGTTCATTGGTTCTTGAGACATTGTGTTCATTCGAATTAATCATGGCTTCTGTTGTGGTGTGTTTGGTGCACGTATGTATGAAATCACACCATTTTAAGGGTTGTGATTTACCCCTCTAAACTATTGGTAACAGACAGAAAGAAGTGGAGTAAATGAGCATACTATATAAAAGAAAAAACATTCAAACGTAATCTAAAAACTAAACTAAAACTAAAAATAAATCAACAGAAGCTCTAAACGAGTCAAATGACACAATAATGGAAGTGGTGGCTCTAGGCCCCTCTTATTGAGCGCTAGTAGTAAGAAGAGTGATATTTTACCCTCTTTCCAAAGGGCCCTTAGACAATGGTTCTAGGTCTTGATGCAAGGATGCTTTTATCCCAAGCTTGCCTCGGTGCAGTCTCCCTTTTTCTCTACTGTGTGGATTGAGCTTGTTGGGTGGCCAACAAGTGAGTCCCCTCTGTCTTCAGCTCTAGGTCACACACTGCTGGTATTTCTTGGGAAATTCTGGCCAGCATAACAATGTGATCACCCATTCTTCATCTCATGGTGACTTTATATAGGGGATTTCAAATCCTCCTTCCCTCCCTTGGTACATTATGGATGGTGACCCAAGGGAGAGGTATGATTCCTTTTTGTGCTCCAAATATCCCATTGTGTGCTCACATAGTGTCTAAGGAGGCGTTGGTGGCTGTCCTTAGGTGGCTTCAAGTAAGGAGTAACTTGTCTTTTTCTTTATGTGGTCCCAAATAGTGACATTTCACCACTCTCACGAATGCGTGCTTATTGAGCAAAAAGGCATGCAGAAGGCGCTCTTCTCAAAGGATAATTCGTGCAATCAACATTTAAGACTAGTTCAAATTTGATTTTCATCAAACCTTTGAGATTTTTAAATACTTTCTGGATCTTGCAATGTCTTCCAGCCCTGTAAATCCTTTGGCTTGACATTAATTAATGTCATCTTTTTCTGTGGAGGGAGCGGGACTGGCCAGAGATTTGAACCGCTTTAACTGCTGATGCTGGGGCGCTTCGTCAGTTGGTACTATGGGGCCTTCTGAAGTTTGCTGAGAATGAGTTTCTTCGGTCATAGGACTGATTACTACGGTACATTATTTAGCACTAGCGCAGGAGGCGCAACATTTTTGTGTTGCATGGTACGAACCTGATCATTCGTCCAGAGACGGATATATATTTTGTGATTGGGTTATTGCCTCAGGGTGAGGTGCTGAGGTATCCACTCCCTACAGGGAGAGTGGACTTGGATAGATTCTAGAGGCAGAATTGTGGTCGGGCGCCTCTTACTGAGGGCTGCATCAACATTGCCTCAGTTTCAGATGTGGTAGAGTGATGCGCTTTGGTAGTGATCGTAAGACTGGCAGGGTGGTTTGCTCCACATTGAGCGTCTGGCCCGCAGGTTGGAGTTTTGCACCGGCTGAGGTATGGGCATTTTTTCGATTCGCCTGTGTCTGTTTTGATGGGATGGTGTCGTAGTTGAACAAGGTCCAACGTGGATCTAAGTTATTTGTGTACTCCAGTATCTTGTGCAGCATCATGTACGAAAGGGTAGTGCTAATGAGGCCGTTAGTGGAGGTGATTATTGGGGGGCCACAGGAGCCACGTATGAGGAGGTGGGCTTCGGTGATTCCATGAGGCGGTGGTGGCATGGTGGGGCGTTATTGGAACGTCACGACAGAGGCCTGGTTCGAGGCCAACCCACAGATGTTCTTACCATACCCATATGCGGGAATGGACTTCTAGGGCGACCCAGACATGGGTCTCCTGTTTGGTTATGTTTGGGGGCCTACATGTATATTTTATATGTTTTCTGCATTTTTTTGAGTATATATGTACTTATGTTTTTTTTTAGTGACACTAACATCATTTTGGTTACTCGTGCAGATATTGGCGAGGTGGGCCGCCCCGTGGCTCGACTGGTGGGCCACGATCCTCCCCAACGACCTCGGGGTGGTCAAGCAGGAGGTGATGTAGGTGGACCAGGTGGTGGTGTTGATGGTCCTACTAGTGGTGCTGGCCCTTCTAGGGAGGGTAACAGCTTGGCTGCTGGAGAGGTTGCAGTCGAGCGAGCTCGTGCTGATGTGGCAGAGGCTCGCATTACAGAATTGATAGCTCAGGTGTCTGCTCTTGAGGAATTCCGGGGTCGAGTGGATTGCTTGACCCAGGGGATGCTTGCTCTAGGTTTCATGGATGACTTTGAGGAGGTCCGTTAAGATACGTTGATGGCCCGCGAGAGGGACGCCGCGCGTCCACCCATGTCGGGTGGCAATTGCACGCGTGATGGCGAGCTGGTGGTACCAGATAGAGGGTCCAAAGTTTTCTCGAGGAGCACCCCCCCAGTATTGTTGCATAGGAAAGCATCCGTTATGAGACGTCCTTATTTTTGACGACTTTTATATCTTTGCAGTTTATAATCGTCAAATGACACTATTTTTGTACTGATATATATATATATATATATATATATATATATATATATATATATATATATGAGAAATATTTTTTGCGGCTCTACATGATGTATCACTTGTTTCGGTTTATGTACTTTATTAGGTTGATGGATTTTTTTGTTTTATGCATGATGGTTTATTCGAGATGCATTTGAGTTTAGGATATTGTTAGCTATGCGATCAACTGTTTGGTTTTGACTCCTTGGTACATGTGTAAATGTGATATAGTCAAATTGTTTGCTTAATCTTTTGGCACGCAAATATTTTCTAAATAGATGTGTATCTCTTGTCTCAAATGTTTGGTTTAGCTGTGATATTACTCACTGGGAATTGAGGTAGACATGCATATGGCGTATGCCCAGATGGAGGGTGTCGCACATAAGTCCGATGAAGACATCATATTCTTCCTGATTGTTTGTTGATGAACCGATGCACACCCCATTTGAGCATAGTGGCGATCAGTCAGGGTGGTAAATGACCCAGGCAACTGTGGTTAACTTTTGAGACCATCCTGATGCTCCATCAGCAAATCCAAAATAGGGTTCATTTTGGTGATCCATGGTAATACTTTGAGCACTTTTAAATAAGTCTTTGGGTCAAAAATTTTGAGTGGTTAGGTTTGCGTGTACTTTAACTCTAGGGAAAGGGTTGGCTTGGCCCTTATGGGTAGAATTTTTTGAGGTAAAGGTCGTTGACGGGGTTATTGAGGCAGGTCCCATCTGGTTTCGTTAAGATGTATCCCACTTGTTGGAGGCAATGTTTAATGATGTAGGGTCATTTCCACAAGGTTTCGAACATTTCTAGCCTTAAGGCCTCTTTTGTGACATCATAGCGGAGGACTAATTATCTCTTGGTGAATGAGTGAGGGGTGATGTGGCAGTTGAATGATGTTTTTACCCTTTTCTTGTGGGCCTTGTTGTGCTGTAGTGATTGTCGTCAATTTTCATCAACAAGCTCTAGTTGTACTAGGCGCTGCTCTAGAGGTTGGGTGTCATTGAGGAGTTCGATGGTGGCTTGCAAATCTAGGATCTTGCGGAAATCAATGCAAAAGCGCAAGGTACCTTGACCTTTTGCAACAGGACTAAGGTGGAAATCCTGGGACAGGGATATGGCAATAATCCTATCGCCAATATGTGCTGATACAAATCATATAGGATTAGTCTAACGGGGCCGCCTTTTAACCCAGATTCCGTGCTTGTCGGAAAACCTAGCTGCCCGAATTTGAAGTCCTTGTCAGGTCACAGAGTGCCTCGGGATCATGAAATGACCCCACTGTTGTCAAACCTGGAAGGCGGCGACGGGTAGGTGGGTGGCGGATGTGGCATTCAACGTGATTAATGCATGCGATGGGATGGGATGAAACTATGCTCTGTTTCAATTTTGGAAAGGAAACAAAGTCATTGCACAACAGAGTAGAGCGTGGACCAGAGCACAATAGCTACATAGAAGAACAAAAAAACAAAGGTTTGCAGACACTCTTGCGCCCAACGAGTAAGTTGCCTTTCTTTTCAATCCTATCCACTCTTAAAATTATGGATTTGCAAGTATCTGCTCTAAATTGAAGTTTTCATCCGTGGTTTTCATCCCTTGACAATGACAACTTCCTTTTTGGTATCTCTTTCCCACGACATGTACAGGAAGTTAAATAGAACTCCACCCCGAATCAGTAATTAACAAGGGGTGAAATTAGTTTTTCAAATCCTGCGTCCATTGAAAGAGATCATTTGATGAAATCCACATTTAAGCTCAATTACAAAACAGAATATCAATAAATCCAAGGTCGAATGAAACAACAATTTGGTTTACCCCCGTAAAGAATTTGTTTAAAAGCTCCATGTAAAGAATAAAGAATACATATGTAAGCATCTATCTGCATAAATGCTGCACCTTATGCACCTAACTCTACTTTCATGTGAATTTTTAAAAGCTCATATTTGAAATTACAAGTGTGTTCACACTAATGTCTCACAAGTTCTGCTAGCAGGATCCCACATCGCCGGTAGCAGAAATTTTCTCCCATTAACTCCATGGGCATTGTAGCTTGCCTCCATCATTTTATCAACTAACAACTTCCCGGGAAACCCAAAATAAGCCCCCTTTCCATACATTCTCGTGCAGGCAGACACCGCCTCTAGAGGCATAGCAGGGTCCCCTTGAAAATAGCCGTTCTTAAATGGATTAGTCGATGCTCCTGCCAGAATAGTGGCAATGTTGATTATCATGCTGTCGATGCCCATGTCACCATTTGGTGCCACTAAAGGAGAAGTCTGGGGTCCGTAGATGGGTTGATGCAATGATCATGCACACTGTCAAGGGCACTGACTTGCAGAGTTCCCAACCCACGCGTATGGCAAAAGATGATGACGCTCCTTCTCCTTGCCCATCATTTGGCTTGTTGCTGACTTTTGGTGCGATAATACAGTGAGACTGTCGTGGAATCCGTAGGAACTCATGCAGAAAACCTCAACAACAACATCCTCAGTACTCATTTATAATTTTGATTTATAATTCCTCCTTTGTAACTTTCTTAAATAGAGCCTCATTTTCAATTCCACTCACCATTTGAGAAAACAAGGAGATTTCCTTAAATTTCATGGGAAATTCCAAAAATGTGTCTCCTTGAACAAACCTTTAAAATTTTCATAAGTCATTTTTGATAATTTCCCTTCCATAGATTTCAAAGACCTATCCCTCTTCTTCAGCCTTTCATTCTTCCATGAGATAACTACGTATGTTTAATTGTTCATATATCACAATCCTTTTCTAAATTTTACTAGGTGAAATTTACAATAATATTGAAATCATCTTCCTTAATCCAACAATGGTTGTATTTGAATGGGATTTGGAATCATCCTTTCTAGAACTAAACGTCAAATAAATAAGCTAATGATACAAACAAAAAATTAGTAAATTTATCAAGGAGTGTGTGGAAAATCATTAATTGGTAGTGGATTTTAGAGATCACTACGTCTCCAAACCTATTTTTAACCCATGGAATTTAGTTTGATGGGCTTCACACCAACCTAATCTTGCAATTCAAACCCATCTAAAAAGAACTCTTCTAAGAAATCTAGTTAGGTTGATGATCCACTCATCCCACCCTTATTCAATGTCAAGATCAAATCACTGCCCACAACCAAATTTAGGTTTTTTCTATTGAAAGGAAAATATGTTTTTGGCCATATGTACTCCTTAATATTATCAAAATATTTTTTTTTATTGAACTAATGAACAATAAAAACATGAAAGTGACAAAAAATTAATAAATATTGAAATTTTAAAGTAAAATAAAAAAATATGTATTCATCTACATCGATATGAATCTAAACACTTTATACTCAAATATGTAGAAGTTTTCATTTATGTAGCAACTAAGGGTGCATATAACTAAAATAACACTTAGTGTAATAAATCCCTGAACTATACTACATCAAGAAAGATCTAAATTACATATAGTATCCATGTTTTATAGCATAGGATTGGTTTCATAGAATAGAATCAAATTTATTCTTTGAAGATTCTGGACATGCTTCCCATAAAATAGACAGTTTAGATTAGTTAATATCGAAGCACATCATTGGCACTTCTCTTAGTTGGGTTTGTGTAAGTGAGGGTTTACACTTAGTTGGGTATTTTCGACCTAGAACAAGATTCTTCACGCTCTTTTGTTGCAAAATATAGGTGAATCCCTTATTAGATTGTTGGGCCCTTCTAGCCTGCAACAAGTTTCTCTACCCTCTTTTGTTGTAGAATATAGGTGAATCTCTTAAAATGTTGGGTTCCTTTGACTTACAAAAAGGTTCTCAACTCTTTTTTTCATAGAGTACTGGTGAATCCCTTATTAAATTTATGAATCAAAAATTAGTTATTCGATGACAACCAAGGTATTTGTAGGGACATGAAAATTATTCATTATTGAGAACTTGAAGCCTTTTTACTTTACCTTTCATAAGTTTTTTGAATGGAGGATTATTTTAGAGAAAACATGGAACATGAGGCTTTTCAAAGAGGCAACCAATCTTGAGTGTTGATGACAGGCCATGAAAAATTTAACAATGAAACATTTTAGTTCATGAAAAACTTAATAGTGAAACATTATCGTTCACATCTGTTTATATTTTGGGCCTTTATTTTATTGATTTTGTGTTGGCAAATATATTTTTGAGGGGTTAAATCAAGTATATAAAGACCATTATTTTTAACCATTAATCCTTAATTCTATTTCTAAATTTTATTTCTCAACCCATAAACGAAAAATTTAACAAAAATAAAATAATGCCTATACATTCCCCTTAACCAACAACCTTTTGGACCTCAATGAATGATACATTTAGTGAACATAACATACATGTGTTCACTAACATACACATGAGAGAGAACTGTTCACTAAATCTAACTTAGTCATGTGGCAAGTGTATATAGGCATGAAACTATAACTTATAGTTAACAATGAAGAATGGTCAACTTTGGATCATCAATTTTATTTTGTTGTTATGCTCTAGAATGAATATATTTGTTGCTAACATGTTTTTGTATAGGATATTTCTCTTATGTGTTTGCATATTTTCTAACAAGAGCAGTTCAAAATGGGCAAGCAAGAAAAATGGGAGCATATCATGGATCTTCAGGTGCAAGACCTCAAAGACAAGACGACATTTTCTAGTAAAGACTTAGTTTGGACTGAAATAAAACAAAATAATAACAGCATTGATCGGGTTGCTTTAATCCCTGTTGAAAGAGTTTCTGAATTTAACAAAAGGGAGGAAGAAAATCATATTGCTCCATGTAATTTCATACAGAAGAATAAAATAGAACCAAGACAAAGAGCTACTGCTGCATCACAATATGAAATGTAAGTATTTCAAAATTCATTGTTTAGGTCATTTAAAACAAAAGTTATCATTCTTTGTATGTATTGACATTTTAAGAATTTTCGTGTAGATATTATTACTCATTTGAACCAAAGGATAAAAGAAGAGAGCCTTCAACTAAACAAAGAACCTCATTTGTGCATAAGAGGGGTTGTCAATGCCACTTTATTGTGAAAATTATGAATGAAAGTCCTCATATAGCAATATTGACTTTCAATATGTATGAACACGAAGATGGAGAAGGTTGGCCTTGTCATGGACAACATGACAATTCAGGTGAGGCTAGGGTCTTGCATAGGCCAAGGCTTTCAAGGGACATCGTTGCTTATGTTGAGAGTTGTTTCTTTTTGGGAGTGCCTATTGATATGGTGTATAGAACCCACATTAAGAGACATGTTGACATGGATGCGGCAACTCGGGATAGAGACTCCTTCTTATGCAGGAAAGATATTTAAACATATATAACAGGTTGGAAAAGGGAAATTATCAACTCCACAAAAAGGATGAAATGAGTGTAAACCTTTGGTATCAAAAGCACCAGGAAGAATTTTTCTTTTACCAAAAACCCAATGGCGTGGAGGTCCATTTTATAATAGGGATTCAAACAAAGTGGATGTTGGAGACAATGGCCAAGCTATCACACAATAGCTTAATAGCCATGGATTCAACATTTAATACAAATAAATATGGGGTAAGTTGGATAACAATGATTAATTGAATATGCGTATTTAAGTTGTAGACATTAAATATGATTAATAACATGTATTTGGCTTTATGTAACATTAAATATGATAGTATCAGTTGTACACACTTGTGGCATTCGATGAACAACAAAGCGGGGTACCAGTTGCATGGGTCGTGGCATCACAAAACACATCAGATGATATTTCACTATGGTTGGAGAAGCTCATGCACAGGTGTTTCCAAATCCGTCCTGATTGGAAAGTCAATGCATTCATGGTCGATGATGCATTGGCTGAAATTGCTGCCTTGAGGTAACTTTAATATTGTCATCATATAATAAAAATTCATTTATTCTAAAATGTTTGCACTAAAATGCACTGAATATGGCAGGAGGATCATAGGTTGTGATGTTATCTTATGTGTTTGGCATGTACAGAGGGCTTGGTTAAAAAACATGAACCGGTTGGCCACTAATTCCATAAAAGCCAATGAGATATTCAGTGAGCTAGGTTCTATCATGAAACACACTCTCAATACTGAAGTGGATGATGCAATCAATCGATTTTTTATCAAATTTGCAGATGAAGAGAATTTCTTAGACTATTTCCACAAGAATTGGGTTGTTGGCGATAAGATTCATAAGTAAACAAACTCTTTGTATTGTATCCATGTTTGTCTTCTATAAAAGTGATATATTTAGACTAAATTAATTCTCTTTGCATTTAGGGATGTGGGTGAAAGGTTGTCGGGAGTTTCCTCATGCAAATCAGGAGACCAACAATGCTGTTGAGTCATATCAATGTTATTTGAAAACAAATTTTTTATCTGATAGAAGAAAAAAATATGCTCGTCGGATGGATTGGTTGTTGTATATGCTGCTAACAAGCGTTGAACCTTGTTATCGATATAAGGAAATATTGAAAGAAGAAGGATTTCTAAACAACTACAAGAAAGAGAAACAACTTGAATCATCAGTGGAAAGAGCAAGAAAAATTCTGAATAGTGATTGTTCTCCTCATGAGAGCATAACCAATGCTTACTGGGTGAGAAGTCAAAAAAATCGAGATAAGAAGTACCTTGTCAAATGGTATCGCATGGATTTTATAACGTGTGAATGCCCATGGTCTACTCGTGGCAACATTTGCAAGCATGCGATAAAGTTTAACTGGTTATATTTCCACTCAGATAATCCATATCCATTACTTCATCAACATGCAGTGGATAACATATTCAATGACTCTTTTGAAATCAATATAGAGACCCAGAGCCATGATGTAGATGTTGATGCCACTCCTATGGCCACAGATATTGTTGATGCAGATGTTGGAGCACTTCATTTGGTAAATGAGGAGTAGTTTAGACACATGCATTTCATTCTAGATAACCCTCCTACTACTTTGACAAAGGCAAACCAATTGCTTAGTCTAGTTAAAAAAATGATGGATGAAGCCAACAACTTGCATATTATGGATTTTGACTTCACACCTGGGTTGGGCTCTCTTGATTCATCTTTGAAGAGGAAAAAGAGTTTCCTTAGCCCTACAAAGAAACAAAGGAGCAAAAAAAACAATGGCTTGGAAATTGATTTGAATGTCCATCCATCAGAATATGAACCATTTGAGTTTCAATACCTCAATAGGCGAGGTCATCCTCGATCAAATAATGCATTGTCTGTGGTTCCAGGTTTGTTTCATGTATTGAATATAGTGATGGTTTTAGATTTGTGTATTTAGTCATCAACATTCTTTAACATGTGATATGTTTATTTTTACAACGATGCAACAATCCATAGTTATGGCGATAAACCAAGACCAAAGGAAGATGCAAGAGCATCAAACATTTCCTGCCATGCCAGGTACATTTGAATGAATTTGCATCTAACTAAATCCTAAATAAAGGAGAAAAAAGTGATATGTGGTAATGCAAAGGACAAAAATGATAAATCTAATACAGAAAGACCATCTATTCAACATTTAGACATTTCTCTTAGTTTTCCCCTTCCATCCACTCAATATAGTTATGTTTGTACATATACCTTAATGATTTAACAAATTTCATTGTGCTAACAAATGAAACTTTGTTAGGTAACAATGGAATGTGTGGAGAAGCATCATCTTCTACAATGGTTGAACATCCATGGAATAGGCTAGGGTGTCCTCAATCAAATAATGCATTGTCTGTGGTTCCAGGTTTGTTTCATGTATTGAATATAGTGATGATTTTATATTTGTGTATTTAGTCATCACCATTCTTTAACATGTGATATGTTTATTTTTACAGCGATGCAACAATCCATAGTTATGGCGATAAACCAAGACCAAAAGAAGATGCAAGAGCATCCAACATTTCCTGCCATGCCAGCTACATTTGAATGAATGTGCATCTAAATAAATCCTAAATAAAGGAGAAAAAAGTGATATGTGGTAATGCAAAGGACAAAAATAATAAATCTAATACAAAAATACCATCTATTCAACATTTAGGCATTTCTTGTAGTTTTCCCCTTCCATCCACTCAATATAGTTATGTTTGTACATATACCTTAATGCTTTGACAAATTTCATTGTGCTAACAAATGACACTTTGTTAGGTAACAATGGAATGGGTGGAGAAGCACCATCTTCTACAATGGCTGAACATCCATGGAATAGGCTAGGGTGTTCTCAATCAAATAATGCATTGTCTGTGGTTCCAGGTTTGTTTAATGTATTGAATATAGTGATGATTTTATATTTGTGTATTTAGTCATCAACATTCTTTAACATGTGATATGTTTATTTTTACAGCGATGCAACAATACATAGTTATGGCGATAAACCAAGACCAAAGGAAGATGCAAGAGCATCCAACATTTCCTGCCATGCCAGGTACATTTGAATGAATGTGCATCTAACTAAATCCTAAATAAAAGAGAAAAAAGTGATATGTGGTAATGCAAAGGACAAAAATAATAAATCTAATACAGAAAGACCATCTATTCAACATTTAGGCATTTCTTGTATTTTTCCCCTTCCATCCACTCAATATAGTTATATTTGTACATATACCTTAATGCTTTAACAAATTTCTGTGCTAACAAATGACACTTTGTTAGTTAACAATGGAACGGGTGGAGAAGCATCATCTTCTACAATGGTTGAACATCCATGGAGTAGGCTAGGGTGTCCTCAATCAAATAATGCATTGTCTGTGGTTCCAGGTTTGTTTCATGTATTGAATATAGTGATGATTTTATATTTGAAGCTTTAGTCACTATTCTAACATGTATATAAGCCTTATTTTTACAACGATGCAACAATCCATAGTTATGGCAGACAAATCAATATTCAAAGGAAGATGTGACATCCAAATACTTCGCCATGTCAGTACACGTGTTCAATTTACCCAACAAATCCTGAATGAAGGAGAAAAAAGTGATATGTGGTAATGCAAAGGACAAAAATGATAAATCTAATATAGAAATACCATCTATTCAACATTTAAGCATTTCTTGTAATTTTCCCCTTCCATCCACTCAATATAGTTATGTTTGTACATATACCTTAATGCTTTAACAAATTTCATTGTTCTAACAAATGACACTTTATTAGGTAACAATGGAACGGGTGGAGAAGCATCATCTTCTACAATGGTTGAACATCCATGGAATAGGCTAGGGTGTCCTCAATCAAATACTGCATTGTTTGTGGTTCCAGGTTTGTTTCATGTATTGAATATAGTGATGATTTTATATTTGTGTATTTAGTCATCACCATTATTTAACCTATGATATGTTTATTTTGACAGCGATGCAACAATCCATAACTATGGCGATAAACCAAGACCATCCAACATTTCTTGCCATGCCAGGTACATGAATGAATGTGCATCTAACTAAATCCTAAATAAAGGAGAAAAAAGTGATATTTGGCAATGCAAATGACAAAAATGATAAATCAAATATAGAAAGACCATCTACTCAACATATAGGCATTTCTTGTAGTTTTCCCCTCCCATCCACTCAATATAGTTATGTTTGTACATATACCTTAATGCTTTAACAAATTTCATTGTGCTAACAAATGACACTTTGTTAGGTAACTATGGAACAAGTGGAGAAGCATCATTTTCTACAATGGTTGAACATTCATGGAAGGACTTCAACTCTAGTGGGAATCAATGAGCTAGGCACAAACAATAGGTATGTACTTTCAAAAGAGTGTATAGATGTACTTTCGTAAGTGATGACCCAATTAAATGCATAGGTAACTTGTATATGGTTCTTTCATTTATTTGGTTTGAGAGGTAAAATAGTCTTAATATGGTCACATGTTTGGTGTAGTTTGACTAATTATCAAAGTTCATGGTATTTGTTAATCATGTGCATTAAACTTGGGGTTCGAACTTAAAATTTTCTTTTATTATTTAGAAAGTCTTGAGTCTGGTAAAGCAAGGAGAATACTGCTTCATGATAACCATTAGAATCTAGTTTTAGTGTTTATATTGCTAAAACTCCAATGATGTGGTGATAAACTCTAGTATAAATTGTTTTATGATTCCACAAAACAAATGGACTTATAGATTTGTGCTTAGAAACTCTTTGAGTGAGTTTCACATAACTCCTGAAAAAATTACAACAACAATGAAGATGGGTTTCAAACAGAAGAATACTAAAGGGCTACCTAGAGGTGGAAAAATAGACAAGGAAGCTTCATCAGATTTTGAGCTTCTCTTGGAAAATCCTGTTGGGAGAACCCAAGGATGATTCCTAGAATTTGTGCATGACATATCCTGTAAACCCATTGAGTTAGACTAGTAAGCCTAATCTAGGGGATAAAACTAGTTAGCTGTTCATACCATCCAAATTCCCAACAAGTGACAACTGGTTGAGCTAACCCCTTGGGCTTTTGGTGCAGCTACTTGTAAGCAGTAGTGTTGCAATTTGTAGCATACTGGACGAACTGGGATTGGCTTGGTGCCTTCAAAGTGTAAATTTTTTTACATACTTTGCCATGAAAACAAGTCTGCCACTTGCAGCCTCACTTGATAAACATCTAGAGACAAATCATATTAATAATTCATGTCTTTTTTAGTCGTTGCATGCACACTCAAAATAGATCCTTATTGCTACTAATTTGTAGCAACCTAAATCTGAAGTTGTTTCAGTATTATCATTATTTCAATCCAGTGGAGTCTTCGCATGCAAAAAAATATTAATTGCAATGCCAATGTGGAATTTATAAAAGGGTAACTATATAAATTGGAAATTATAGTTGAGTAGGTTATTTTACTTATAATCATGGAGGAAGCTTGCTTACTATAGTTGATAACTTGATAGTTTCCTTTCACTCAAGAATGATTGTCATGTTGTGGGGTAATTGAATCAGATTGTATCCATGAAAATGAATGAGGTTGGAATCATGTTTGAAATTGAAATTTACACAGTTCACTTGGTGAAGTTGAACATGCTAAGAAATGAGATATTTTTGTGCTAATCATGTCTAGTGTCCATTGTACATGTCCAATGTGAATGCAATTCCCTTGTTTATTATATAGGTGTCTTGAAAGAGGGACCTCAATTATAATATGAGAGCCAAATTCAACACAAATTGTATATAATTTTCCCTATGAGAAAATATCCTATGATGGGGTCAAATATAATTTTCCTTTGTGAAGGGTGACTAATTGTGTATTCAATCTTTCATAGGGATTTTAATTTTTACTGTCCATTCATTAGTGATGGTTCAATTGCTAATAGATTGGAGGATTCTATATCTATCCATGGGCATTGGGTTTAAGTTTTAACCATTATGTAGAGGGATCAATGTCTTGAATTCATTCTTATTATGATTGAATTTTTTTTTCTGAGAGGTAATTTGATATCAAAAAAGAGTAGTTTCACAATATGCTAGTCATATCTTTTGTTCTAATCTCTATCTTATTGTCTATACATGATAGGTTTTCTCCATACAATTAGGATCTTTGAAGCAATTTTGAAGCAGTTTGCAAAAGTTTTCGGAACATGTATATAGGTCTCTGAGGTCACTGACGAAGATGAGATTAAATACCAAACAACAAGCTTCTAAGGCTGAGAGGGAACACAACCAAATCCCATTGTCCTTGAGGAGAACCTAACACCTTCCATGTATAAATAAGGTGAACAATGGGAGCAAAAGGAGCCAATGGAGTAGCCTAATGATCCCAAGGACTTTTCACCCATAATTTGAAGCTTGGTTTATCTTCTTTTTTCTAGTAGTTGCCACACATAGATATGGGATGGTCTTTTAGAATGCTATTTTTTTTATGTATATCAGCAGATAGGATAGTTTGTGTAGACTCCTTGGACAAACAATTTGGTATCCACTTGGTGGAGGACTTGGTTTCCTCAAAGGCAGGCCTCCACTAGATATTGCTATAATTTTTTTTTTTATATATAAAGTGAATTACTTTTGGTGTGTTTTTAAACCAAAAAAAATAAAAAAATAAAATATATTTTGTTATAAAGAAGATTTGATTATTTATATTGACAGAAAATTTAGATGTAAATTGAGATTTTAATATTTTAGATTATATTCTTTCAAATTTGATGTATTTAGGGCTTAAAATTCAGACAATGAACACCAGTGGATGTATTTACTTATAAGTGAATTATTTAGTATTTCTCAATATTGCTGTTAATAAATTGTGCCTATATAGTTACGAAACCAACCTTGGCTAATTGTCGCTTGTTGCATTTCATTTTTTCTTTCTTTGTTAAACTACATTGTTATCTAATTTAAAGGAAATCTGTCGAAGTTCAACATAATTTTTTAAGTCCCTATATTAATAGTGTAGTCCCTTATTATGTTAGTGTAGCCCCCCTTATTGTTATTTTTTTACCCCTGTAACCCCCATATTGTTATTATTGTGCCCTTACATTATTATTGTTAGGTCAGATAGGATTACATTGTGGCCCCACTAGGATTACATTGTGGCTCCATGGACTCCTATATATAGAAAGGAGATTTTTCATTTGAATCATCCAAGAATTGTTCATTCATGTAATGTATTGGAGGTTTCCCCCTTGAAGTGGCTTATTTCTAAGGTGTTGATATCTCTTTTATTCTATTTTTGGAGCTGGTTTCACAACATTTGGTATCAGAGGTTTGAGATTCTAGGGTTTCGCTGCTCCAAACAGGTCAGTGTGGCATTTTCACTATAGCGGTTTTTCTACCAAGGTTCAGAAGCTAAAATTGTTAGGGTGTGAAGCCAACATTCTGAGGAACATCGTCGCAAAATTTCAGAGCTTGGTTCGCAATATTTTTGGAGATCTGATCTGTGCAAGTTAGGTCATTTTGCAGGCTCCTGAATTTACCCTAAACAGATCATTGTGGTATTTTCGTAATAAATTTTTTCTACGAAGGTTCCGAAGCTGAAATTTTTAGAGTATGAAGCCACAATCCTGAGGAGCATCCTAAAAAAATTTCAGATATTGGTTCGCAATATTTTCGGAGATGTGATCTGTGGAAGTTAGGGCTTTTTGAGGCTTCTGCATTTCATCTCAAAGAGGTGATCGTGGGAAAATATTTATATCTCTCTCTCTGAGCATCAGATTGGAATGCTGTAAAAAGTGGCCACAAGTACACGGACTTTAGTTTTTGGTCTATCAATTTCAAAGTCAAAGGAGGAAACATTGACACGTGGCAAGTCGTACAAGTTCGCTCTACTGAACCAGTCCAAAATTGGGTCATTGTGGGAGATTGGACATAACTTTTCCTTGAAAAATCCAAATCAGATCAGACCTATGGAATTTGAAAGAAGCTTCAGAGGGCTATGTCAGGGCTAAATTTCAAATATTGAAGATCTAAAATCACAGAGATAATTCAGTTTCAATATCGAGCTCCTCAAAATCAAGAAAAATGTGTGTATTTTTTTCAAATTGCATAACTCTTGTTTGAAAATCAGTTTTAAGTGAGTCCAAAGGCCTATTGAGCATAGATATCAGTATTAGGTTCTAAAATGCCTCCTAAAAAGAATTCAACACCCATTAAGCCCTAAGAGTACTCTACTATGACTCATGAAGATGAATAATTGCAGCATGATCTATCAAAATTACAAGAGCAAGTGCACCAAAATTCGCTCTCTCAAAGAGCAACAAAAAATGAAATGGATGTTTTGAAGAAAAGCATGGAAGTTAAGATGGATGGTTTGAAGAAAGGCATGGAAGCTACGATGGATGGTTTTAAGAATGGTATGGAAGAAAAAATGGAAGGTTTGAAGGAAGACATGGAAGGTTTGAAGGAAGGTTTGTCAAAGTTGATACAGGAAATGATTCCTAATGGTGAAAATATAGTAGATAAAAATCATGATGAGAAAAAAATAAATGTTAATCATGATTTCATAAAGTCTAATGTTGGATTCAAGAACCACCATATTCCAAACATGAATATGAGTAAGTTTGATGGCAAGGATCCCGTAATATGGATACTACAGATGGAGCAATATTTTGATCTCAATAATGTGCAAAACACACGAAAGGTACGCATTGCAACTTTACATTTAGAAAAAAATACATTTGTAAGGTATCGATGGCTTTGCTCCCGTAAAATTTTTTTCACTTGGTCAATTTTTACGGAGGAAATGATAGCACATGATGAGGATACAAAAAGCAACACCTTCTTTAGCCAATTGATAAATCTCAAACAAAAGGGTTTAGTGGCAGAGCACATTGAGGACTTCCAAAAATTGAATATAAGGGTAACTGATATTTCAGAGGAACACAGAATTGATCTCTTCATAGGTACTTTAAAGGATAACATCCAACATGAAGTTCACGTTTTGGACCCTGATTCATTGGAGAAGGCATTCAGGTTGGCAAGAAAAATTGAATGTAAAATTATGGTGACAAGGAAGCCTACCACTCACTTCTATAAATAGGGAAGTGTTGCTACTCCTAGATTTCCACAACCTACAAGGTTGAAACCACAACAATTGGAAGGAAAAAGAGCAAAAGGGCTTTGCTACAGTTGTGATAGAAAATACACTAAAGGTCATAAGTGTGCTGAGAAGAAATTATTTTACATAGATTGTGAAGAGGAAGAAGAAAATGAACAAGAAGAGGATATACACCAGGAACCAACCCTAGAAGAGGAAAAAATGAATCCGACCATATCGTGTAATGCACTGGCAGGAATTACCACTCCTCAAACTCTCAAGATAGAAAGACATATCAAGAAGAAAAAGGTAATAGTGTTGATTGATTCAGGTAGCACCCATAATTTTATTCATTGTAAGGTAGCCAAGGAATTAAATTGTTTCCTATACCCAGCACTAGAATGTCAAGTGATGGTTGCAAATGGAGGAACTATAAATTTCTCTCGAAAATGCCATAATATCAAGCTAACCATGGGGGAATATGTATTGACTAGTCCAATGCTTTCCATTCCTATGGGAGGTGCTGATGTTGTACTAGGAGTACAATGGTTACAATCCTTGGGGACGGTAGCTTTTAATTTTCAAGAACTTTTCTTGAAATTTTTTTTAGAAGGAAAGGAAGTCGAATTACAGGGTATTGAAGGGAAGCCAGGAAGGATAATAAGCTCTAATGTCATGAAAAAGCTTCTAAAGAAAGAACAACGAGGCGTAATTGCACAATTATGCTCACTAGAAGTTCCAACATCAAATCATCTATTTCTGCAGATCTCCAACAAGTCTTGGACAATCATTCCAAGGTGTTTGAAACTCCCAAAGGACTCCCACCTATTCGTGATCATGATCATGCTATTCATTTGATTCCAGGAAGTGTTCCTCCAAACATCAGGCCTTATAGATATCCTTGTGTCCAAAAGAGCGAAATTGAACGTATGATTGCAAAAATGTTAGAGGCAGGTATAACTCAACCTAGTCAAAGTTCTTTCTATGTTCCTGTAGTATTGGTACACAAGAAGGATGGATCATGGCGCATGTGTCCAGATTATAGGGAGCTCAATAAGCTCACCATTAAAGATAAATTTCCCATTCCTGTGATTGATGAATTATTGGATGAATTACATGGAGCAATTTATTTTACCAAGTTGGATCTTCGCTCAAGATATCATCAAATTAGAATGAAGACTGAAGATATTCCGAAAACAACATTTCGAACTCATGAGGGTCATTATGAATTTTTGGTCATGCCTTTTGGCCTTACCAATGCACCTTGTACATTTCAAGGGTTGATGAATTCCATTTTCAAACCCTTCCTTAGAAAATTTGTGCTAGTATTTTTTGATGATATACTAATCTACATCAAGTCTTGGAAGGATCATGTTGAACATGTTGACAGGGTGCTCAAACTATTGCAGGAGAAACAATTATATGCAAAAAAATCCAAATGTTTCTTTGGAGTACAAGAGGTGGAATATCTTGGTCATATTGTATCTCACGAGGGTGTTAAAGTAGACCCTAACAAAATTAAAGCCATTAAGGAATGGAAAGTCCCCACAACCATAAAGAAGTTGCGAGGATTTCTCGGGTTAACAGAGTATTATCGCAAGTTTGTTAAGAATTATGGGAGAATAGCAGCACCTCTAACAACATTATTGAAGAAAGATGCATTTTCATGGACTCCTGAAGCAACTAAGGCCTTTGAACATCTTAAAGAGGCAATGTGCCTAGCACCGGTCTTAGCTACGCCAGACTTCACAAAAACCTTTTATTGTGGAATGTGATGCCTCAGGAAATGGAATTGGTGTTGTTTTAATGCAAGAAGGAAGACCCATTACTTTTGAAAGTCATCCAATCAAAGGAAAGTATTTAAAAAAACCTTTTTATGAGAAGGAAATGGCGAACTTACCTAATGGGAAGACACTTCAAGGTAAAAACTGATCATGATCAGGGAAAATTTTAGGGGCTAATATTCGCAGGTGGGCTAATTTTCCATGTTTTTTCCAAAAAAAAGATTCACCAATTTCCATTTTTTTGAAAACTGTTTCGCCAAAATTTTATAGTATAAAATTATTTTAACCTAAAAATCGCCAAAAATTCATATATACTAATATAAAATAATTAGAAACCTAAATATTTTACAAAAATATCATAACAAATTTTACAATTTACATATTGGGGAATAGTAAGATTCACTAAGGTTTCTAAACTTTAAGATAAACTCCCATCCTTCAATTTTTCCCTGATCATGGTAGTCTTAAACACTTTTTGGAACAAAGACTATCTTCACAAGAGTAGCAAAAATGGGTCACAAAGATGTTGGGTTATGACTTTGAAATAATCTACAAAAAAGGGAAGCTAAATGTTGTTGCATATACACTCTCAAGAAAGAATGACGAGGTGGAAGCATTGCTTTGTGCCATCTCTATTATCCAACTAGATTGGATAACCGAAGCAAGAGATGAATGGAAGAAGGACAAAGATGTATGGACACTCATTCAAAAGTTGCAGCAAGATCCTAGTACATCTGATACATTTAGTTGGAAAAAAGATTCCTTATGGTACAAAGATCGCTTATATCTTTGTAATAATTCCCAACTAAAACAAAAGATTCTTCTGGAATTGCACACTTCTCCTTTAGGAGGACACTCAGGATTTTTAAAAACTTACCACAGGGTGAAGAAAGAATTTTTCTGGGATGGCCTTAAATCTGATATTCGAAAGTTTGTGGCGGAATGTTTGGTTTGCCAGCAGAATAAAGTGGAAACAATTAAGACCCCAGGACTTCTACAACCTTTATCCATTCCAAGTTAACGTTGGGAGGAGATTTCAATGGATTTTATCACAGGTTTACCTAAGTCCGAAGGAAAGAGTGTCATCATGGTGGTAGTTGATAGACTTACCAAGTATGCACACTTTTGTGCATTATCTCATCCATTTTAAGCAAGTACAGTTGCTACTACATTTATGGACAGAATTCAAAAGCTACATGGAAGCCCAAGGGTTATTGTGAGCGACAGAGATCCCATTTTTACTGGAAATTTTTGGACGGAGTTATTTTCTTGTTTGGGTACTCAATTAGATCATAGCTCATCTTATCATCCTCAATCTGATGGTCAAACTGAGATCGTAAATAAATGTTTGGAAGGATATCTTCGTTGTTTTGTATCTGATAAACAAACACAATGGGTCAAGTGGTTACCTCTTGCTGAATGGTGGTATAACACTTCCTTCCATACTGCAGCAAAAATGACCCCATTTATGGCACTTTATGGATAGCATCCACCATCCATCACATCATCTTTAAGAGAAAATTCGAAGGTTCAAGCAGTGGAAGATCACATCGAGCATCAGCAAGAAGTTCTCCAACTCTTAAAGGATAACCCGAATTTGGCACAAAATCGAATGAAACAACAGGCAGATCAACATCGCAGCGAGAGAAGTTTTGATGTAGGAGATTGGGTATTTTTACGGCTACAACCATATAGACAAATGTCCCTCAAGCAAGCTAAGAAGGATAATAAATTATCACCAAAGTACTATGGTCCTTACAAGGTGTTGCAAAAGATTGGTACTATGGCATACAAATTGGAGCTTCCTGCTTCTTCGCGAGTACATCCAGTTTTCCATGTTTCATGCTTAAAGAAGGTTATGGGAGAAAATCTTCCAGTTCAAACAATATTGCCAGAACTCGATGAGGAAGGAAAAATCATATTGGAACCAGAAGCGGTCATGGAAACAAGAACTCGACAACTACGGAATCGATCAATTTCAGAGTATCTCATCAAGTGGAAGAACTTACCCACTGAAGATTCTACATGGGAGGATGAGAATTTTATAAAGAAGCACCCAGAGCTACTCAAGCATTGAGGACAACACTTTTTTGAAGGAGAGGGGCATGTTTAGTCCCTATATTAATAGTGTAGTCCCTTATTATGTTAGTGTAGCTCCCCTTATTGTTATTGTTGTACCCCTGTAACCCCCATATTGTTATTATTGTGCCCCTACATTATTATTATTAGGTCGGCTAGGATTACATTGTGGCCCCACTAGGATTACATTATGGCTCCATGGACTCCTATATATAGAAATGAGGTTTTTTCATTTGAATCATCCAGGAATTGTTCATTCATGTAATGCATTGGAGGTTGCCCCCTCGAAGTGGCTTATTTCTAAGGCGTTGATATCTCTTTTATTCTATTTTTGGAGCTGGTTTCACAACATAATTTTATTTTTTCATTATCATAGTTGATCTTTTTATTTGCTAGATACCAATGACTGTAAAGCAGCCCTGAATACTGATGTTTAAATGGTTTTGTTTGTGATTTTATGTCAAGATTCGGATTTTTGAAATTGCTGCTATGAAATTTAAATATCATGTCATGCAAAGCAAATTAGTTTTGAAGGAAAATAATTTGAATATCGTGTGGAAATCTAAGAATATGTGGTGCAGTGCAAGAGAAATTCAGAAGGGAGATGAAATGGCTTGGTATGAAGATGGAGACATGACTGTACGGAATGAATACAATCCATTGATGGCTTATATATTCTGTATGCCATCCTTAACATTTGATTGTAATAAAAAATTTTATCACAAGGTCTAGTATGTTAGTTCTTACAATCAATTTCTTGCTCTTTTCCATAGATTAACACATTTTTTTGAAGGACCTTTTCCATAGAGGTCTCACAAAAACAAGCACATAGGTCTCACAAAAACAAACACACACACATTCTTACATGTCCTATAGAGGAGAGGAGTGTCGAGAAATCAAGCATACACAGAAAGGAGGGGAGCCCTTTTCATACACAGAGGTCTCACAAAAACAATGGTTAGGACTATGTCACTATAAGACAAAATAAACAACAAGACAAGATAATTGAACAGTTTCTCAGAATAATATTAAGACTTGGTTACTGTGCATTTATCGAATAACCTAAATTTGTAGAAGGATAAGGTAGTCATGGGCATTTACATAACATTGCAAGTTGTGAAAGGATTTTTTTGATCCAGAAAATTGGTTTAAAGGCTCTTCAATACCACCATAAGTTAACAGATCTTCAATACCACCATAAGTTAATAGTTCATAAGGTACTGGTACTGAAAACTGAGAAAGATGGATATGTGATTAGTTCTAACATGGTTTCCAAACATGTAACCAATTTTACTGGAGTAACTGGTAAGGTGATCGTGTAGCTGGAGGCTTATTTTTGTAGGTTGGAAGAACTATAGGATGACTTTTATTCTTTACTCTAAGTTATATCATCTAGGTGTTCAAACTCCAATAATCATCGAACTCAAACAACTTAAGTTACAAAGGCATATATGACATCTTTTGACATTCCTGAGCAACATATGAATCAATATTAAGATCTGCATATGAATCTGAACATCATGCCACATATCACAAATGTAGATATAAAGAACCTTTTTCCAGCAGGTGAATTGCTTATGAACTAATAAGATGAAAATAACAATGGATACTGTCTCAGTTTTCTCAACTGCTCTGTTGGTTTAGGATATCTTCTCATTCATTTTCTTATATTAACGTGAATTGAATATTACTGTCACTCTTTCTTGTCAATTCATTTCTACCAGTTAGATTTATCTGGATTATGACATTGAATAAAGATGTTGGAAATTTAGTTGTGGACTATGATTGCTGTTAGACTGCACAATCATTTTAGGTTAATCCAAAGTCCTGCTTGATAGCGTTTGGAAGTAAAAATTTACATGACAATTATTGATTTGTGTGCTTGCTATTTTTTCAGATAGAGTTTTTGTCCCAGCAACTACCACACGACATGTCTATGATCTATAGTACATAAAATTTTCTTCTCGAAATAATAGATTCAGTTACAATAGTAGTAGATTTTACCGTGCAAAACAATAATTCGGAGCACTCGTCTGCTTTTAAGTTAACCTAAAATAATCATAACAAGCACTGCAAAAGCAATTATAGCAACTGGGAAACCAGGTAATCATAACAAGCACTGCAAAAGAAATTATAGCAACTAGGAAATTGGGTAGTGAACAAGATTGCAAAAATCTTCAACAAACATTATTGATAAAATAGACTATTCAACTGCACATAAGACAAGAAAACTTTCCTAAGAACGTATGGTCACAAGCTCAGGCCCCAAGAGCTCTCTCGCAGATTCCCATACAAGCATTCAGCCAGATATCCCTACTCTAAGCCTATGAACTTTTTTATAATGAGAACTCTCACTTTTGCTTAATTATCTCTCTCAGCTAGACCAACAGAAAAAATCTTAAAGAAAGCCTTGGTAGGAAAGATTGCATGATCAGTGTTGGACAGGTGAAATTTTAAACTTATTAAAAAGGTAAATCTCATCATTAACTTTCACACCATTTTAGAAAAATGGCCCTGGATATCAACCAAGGGATGAAGGGTCAAAAGGAAGCAAATTTCAACTAGTTATAACCATAGAAACCTACAAACAAGAAGAAATTTCAACTAGTTATAAGAATTACATCTACCTCCTTACAAAGTTTCTCAAATATGAAGCTGTTGATTCTTGATTCATTAGGATTCTAGAATGCTTATTGCCAACATCCCAAGGGGTAGAAAAATTATGCAATAGGTCCTCTCGGATGTGCACAGCTCATTGTAGATGTTGCATTGAAAACTCATGAAGAAAACAAAAAGAAAGCATTTGCAAATAGTTTAAACCCAATAAGACCAAAAATATCAATGGTTCCCATCCCTCCTCTGTGGAGTGCCACCTCGTCTGCCTTTTTCCCTAGAGATAAGGTTTCATCCAAAATAAGTGGCTATTTGGAAGCCACCGTGCAACAAAAAGTTGAAAAACTTCTTAGAAGCATCGAACCACATTTGGACGAGGGGAGGTGCCAATGATACTTTGCCTAGTCAATCATGAATCAGAAGCCGTGTTTATGAAAGCAGCAATAAAAGTCATTACCACAAACATTTTTCCCAAGCAAAGAAACATAGACCATTGACAAAGCACAAAGAGAAAGTGTGCAAACTAGTGTCCAATGTTTACCTTATATTTGAAATGCATTAATACCAATTAAGTTTCATAGATATAGCAGATGTGGAAACAATCAGATCATACTACTGTAAGAAAACATAAGAATTTAAAGTCCCTGCGTCTGCCTATGAGATTTGAATATTTAATTTATAGGTTAACCATGATTCAAACAGTCAAGATTTCACATCTATCCCATCACATTTTAAATGGAGGGAGCAACGCATGATCGTTGCCAAAATATTAGCAAACAATAAATTATCTGGTGATGTGAGTTTCTTTTTCCATGTTTCAAAAACGTGTTACCTGATGCATTCCAAGAGGCATTTCTCTGTGTTTGTATTACAACTCAGTATACTTCAATAGTGCATGTTGATGGTGATTGTGATAAACTGGCCAAAACAGAATCCCGGGCCTGAATTGACTGTGTCATGACCTAGAGTGATTATATATAAATATATACACTAATTCACAGTCATTACTCATGTGGGCTGGGGGGATCATGGGACTAGATCATAACAGAGAGATGATCCCTTGGTTAATGTTCTTAAACCTCTTTCAATCAATAAGAGAAATGCAATGCAATCTAACCATGACCAAAATAGAAACCCGAATATCTAGTCTTTTAGAAGCGGTCAAGCTTGCCACTGTAAAATTCAAGTAACTTCGAGGCTTGAGGACTACACTGGACATATCTTTTGAGGAACTTCCGCTCACTTAAATCAAGTGCCTTAAGGAGATTAAGGAGACTACGAGGACGCTTGGAAGGTTGCATTGCACAGAGAGCACTCAACACCTCTGTGGGAGTTGCCCTGGCTTCCATCCTCCGACACCATCTGCGTTATTGCAAAAGTTCTGTCTGCCAATTCAAATGATACAGATTTTTTGAAATTAGCTCTGGCGCAAATGGGAATGTTTTGAATCTAAAACCATCCATCCCATCACATGCATTAATCACGTTTAATGCCACAACCATCACCCACCAACCGTCCCCACCTTCCAGGTCTGACAACAGTGGGGTCATGTCGTGATCTCGAGGCACTCTACGACCTGAAAAGGACTTCGAATTCTACGTTTAAGGGCAACTAGGTTTTCCGACGAGCACAGTTTCTAGGTTAAAACACGGCCTCGCTAGACTACTCCACTTATCCAATCGTATATAGTGGATTGTGTCATCGGCGTTTGGTGGGGAAGAATCTCTGTAATGGGATTCTGCATGAGCGCAAGGTTGGGTTCCCCGTTAGGATGGTCGATTTCCGGTAGGTGGAAATTGTGCCTACCACAGAGGTCCCTAAATTTCCATTAGCGGGCATGACTCTGGCGTGTGATTTTGGCCAGTGCAAATGATGCACGGTATCACTGAGCCAACGAAGTAGATAGTGTGATATTCTACACTACTCATTCCTGATGTGGATGATCGGAAAGGGTCTGGTGTAGAAGAAGTTGTCTTCTGCTTCCATTTTTGTATTGTTGGCTTAGGTGTGTCTACCTCTTTTGTGGAGTGTGGAATCAACATAGCTCTTTCCACTCTCAGTTTGGGGAGGTGCACACATTTAATCATATGGTGAAAGTGTGAACATATCCGTCAATAAGTACGTGCGATCTTCTCTTGGTTTGAGAGAAGTTTTTGAGGGAGAGAAGAGACTATGTAGAGATTGTTTGCAAGAGGCTTCAATTCTCTGCATTGGTTGATTCGGTGATTTTTCAGATCACATAGTTCGCATGTTATCCTAGGCTTGGCCAGGGTTATGCTTTGTTGGTGTGTTGTCTTATCTTGCCTGATACACCATTGCAGGGGTGGGGACATTGACCCGATGATGTAATTTTTATGCCATTCTCGGAGTTCGTCCTATCTCTTCTCTATGGTATTAATCATGTCGATGGTGGACGAATTTGGGAGGCATAAGTACAGTGTCACTCATAATGATTTCCCTGACATATAAGGCCAAATATCCTTGATATGAAGGTTTTGTTGATTTCATTTTGAGGTCTGATGGGAAACCAACGCCGAAAGGTTGCTAAATCAGGGCAATGGATGACTACATGGTCTGTCTTCTCGCATAACGTACATGCTGGTCATATCTATGGAGAGTGGTTGGGGGCAACTAGGGGTTCCCTGGTGGGCTGTTCTTCAGCTATGAAGAACATGATGGATCCGCTCATCACATCCTCTTGGGTCATGAAGCTGCCCGTGGACTCTGCATCCATGTCATTTTCTTGGGAAAGGCGGGCTATGGCTGAGCGAAGGCTAGCGAGGGCTTTTGTTCGATGAATCGGGAGTTGATGTGACAGCTCTCGATCTGCCCCCTCTGGTGACCCCCTCCCTTCTCCGGCTCGACGGTGGACCCTACAGCGATGACACTTCCCCTCTCGGTGGACGACAATGACAATGACAACGTGGACCCCACCTCGAACGCATCCTCTTCCACCTTCCTCCCTTGTGCCACTCCTCCCCCACCCGCTACCGCCACGACACCACCACTCCGCATGCGTCAGTGAATTTGAATTTTGAAATTTGACTCCGCGTTGGTAATAACATAGCTCGATTACCTGTCATTCACAAATATTCACCACAACTGAATGTGCTCTGCCCATCCCAAGCAGCTCTGAATCAGCTCAGTAGCGCAGCTCGTTAGTGATTCAACAGTCCAGGGAGAAGTAGAGGTAAATTTTACTCTACGCTGTTTTAGAGTATTGATTTAGCAATCAGTTTAAAATTCGAATTCGAATGAAGGTTTAGCAGTTACTCTGTGAATTTTCGTTATGTACTGATGAAGTGGATGTAAAAACTCAGTGGTTTCCTGCATCGACATTGTCATCTGTCCATCACTGTCCCTTCATTCAACTGCTACTTTTTCCCCTGCAAACAATACATCCATAGATTTGATTAATATAAATCTTCATTCTATTCACATTCACGAACAAAAAGTTTAATTTAAATATTTTTATGCCTTGCAATACTCACAGATTATTAGAATAATACTAAATTCAAACATCTGTGACTGTGTTGAGATTCATGGATTACATTAATACTAAATCCAAATTGCTACCAGTATTTTGTGGTTCTTGAATTACATTTACAATATTCCTCTTTTATGTAATATCATGAGCACCGAAGCAAGAGGCGGTCCATGTTTCTTCTTCTCAGAGTCCATTAATATAATATAAATGACCCAATTTAAGAAGGAAACTGAAATCAATAAATAATAATCCTTTTAGGCCCAATACAACAGGCACAGTTTTTTTGCTCAAATAATCTTAAAAAAATGACATAGTGAGATATGGCCCCTTTCTGTCTTTTTCGTAAGTGGAAGCCTCATTGAGGCACTGCCCACTCTTACATAAGCAACAAAAAGAAATAATTATAAGCACAACCCAACATGAGTTTCTTTTCTTCTACATATTTTTATATAGTTCATATGTTAGATTAGGACTCTTTCACATTAGATTATGAGATAGCTTTACTACATGTTATTATATATATTAAATGTATAAATTAGGATTATTTTATGTTACTTTAAGATTCCTTAAGACCTGAAAATGTCCATCTGAAAGTTAGCCTACTTTAAGACCTGCAAAAATAATCTGAAAAAGCTAGCCTGCAAATTCAATCAGAAGGCTACGCTAGGACTGATTTGGAAAGCTTTCACTGGATGCAAATCCAATGGTCACATCCAATGGTGACCACTGCTTTGAACAAGGTGAACACTATGCCCATGCAGGGTTAAAGTAGCTTTTATCTTAACTAATTCAATTCCCTAGCCTTTGCAGACTATTGCAGATGGAGGCTTTTTTAAAGGTGTTGTATAAGTGCATAATGTAATCAGAACTCGACTAAAAATTAGCTGTGATAGGATGTTTAATAGAGATATATGCCACAATTAGGAGTCAGTATAAGTGGTTGTGGTGAATTGCAACATTGTTGTTAGTGTTGTGTTATAAATCGTTGTTGGAGGAGGAGCCTCATGGAGAGGTATTTATCCATTGTTCCAAGGAGAGCTACATAAACAAGAGTTGAAGTTGCGAGGATGAATGGTAGCAAAATTATAATATGAAACATATCTGTGCATTAATATTTGGTAAGTGGATATTTGATATGCATTTAAATTTTTTTTCTTGTAGGCGCTGGAAAATCATTTTTCAGCGTCTACAGGGAAAAAAATTTAAATGCATATCAGATATCTACTTACCAAATGTGTCTTCCTATTTGATACTACCTCACACTATCTATAGTCTTCCTTTTGACCATTGAGAAACATCTGTCCCAATAGTCCCAATAGTCTTCCTTTTTATAGGCATTTAATTTTTTTTTCCTGTAGGCATTGGAAAATATTTTCCAGCGCCTACAGGAAAAAAAATTTATATGTTTCTTGCTTAAGGATGTTGGTCCAAGAAATCTGAAATGTATTAAAATTTTTATGTTTCTCATCCCATTTCTTATAAATCCAAAGAATCTGTACACAACCATCATAACATCTTTATAGGGTGCTTAGTTTTTTTCTAGTGTGAAAGTCTGACATAAATAACAATTGAAGTTGCAAGAAGTGGTAGTAGAATTATAGTATGAAACATATTTGTGCATTAATCTTTGTTAAGTGGATATTTGGTATGCATTTAATTTTTTTTCCCTGTAGGCGCTGGAAAATCATTTTCAAGCGCCTACAGGAAAAATAATTTAAATGCATATGAAATATCCACTTACCAAATGTGTCTTCCTTCTTGATACTACCTCACACTATCTATAGTCTTCCTTTTGAATATTGAGAAACATCTGTCCCAATAGTCCCAATAGTATTCCTTTTTATAGGCATTTAAATTTATTTTCCTGTAGGCGTTGGAAAATCATTTTCCAGCACCTATAGGAAAAAAAAATTATATGTTTCTTGCTCAAGGATGTTGGTCCAAGAAATCTGAAATGTATTAAATTTTTTATGTTTCTCATCCCATTTCTTATAAATCCAAAGAATCTGTACACAACCATCATAACATCTTTATAGGGTGCTTAGTTTTTTTCTAGTGTGAAAGTCTGACATGTCTGACATGAGTGCTCCGTAGCTGAAAAATGTATGCATTGTGAAACTATGATGTTTCATTGCAATGTGCAATTTTATGGAACTTTAGCACCTACGCCAATGTAAACACCAGATTTTAAAGGTCATTCCCTTTTTCAATGGAAAATAAAATTTAGGATAAAGGGTGTGGGAGTATGAACTGAAGGGATAACTGTCCAAATAAACCAAAGATAGTACCCATAAGCGAGCCCTGCTGAACAACTTAAAGAAAATTATTTCCATGATATGGATCTTTAAATTCTTTAGAAAAATAATGGCTAATAAAAACTTATGTGGCTATACCCTAAATGACCAAGGATGTTGGAAGAAATACCACAAATTGAAAAAAAAATACAAGGATAGTTGATTAGGATAGTTGTGTTTGTTGAGTATTTGGAGCATTTATATGTGTCATTCCAGACTCCCCTACCTTGGCTTTAGAAGGTCTTAATCTTGAAAAAGGTTTTCTCAAAAGCCGCCATTTTTTAGGCTTGTTCAACCCTAGAAGCTTCTACTGCTGCTTACAGAATGTTCTGTTTGCATGCCATTTCCCACCTCGCCATCCAAGCCCATACCTGTCACGCCACACCTTATAGTTTAGCTTCATTGCATTATATCTGATTGGCTAGGAGGAGAACAAAAAAAGAAAATGCTATTGCAATGAGTAATCTTGAATATAGCAATCTTATAAGTTAGCAAAATAGCAACCAAGTAGAAAATTTCCCTTGCAAAGCAATAAGACAGAAAGAGCATGAAAACTTCGAGCAAGGAAATAGTCTATATATCATGGTTCATACTTTCTAGTACATGGATGGTACACCACAACATGTGACCATTTCTTAATTTTATCCTCGAACCACTTGGAATCATCCTATTTTATAAAAACTTATGTGGCTATACCCTAAATGACCAAGGAGTCCTCATTCCATTTCTCATAAATTTAAACAAATATAGACAAAATTACCATAATATGTTTATATGGTGCTTAGTTTTTCCAAGTGCAAAACTCTGACATGTATTGTGCATAGTGCAACATGGTGTATAACCTTTTCCCTCTGCCCACTAGAAGTGTGGAACTGTTTGATGGTTTGTGAGTACAGAGTAAGGAGCTAGCAGTATCCATGTCAATGTTTTGATGTCTATGTAAATATTAATGTGATGGGTTTGTATAGTTATGAAGAGTGAACCATGACCATGGAAGTTCCCTGGAATTAAGCGAAATTACATTAAATCCATACAAGTTTGATGGCTTCAATTATGTGTCTCACACAGTGATCATGACGTGCCTATCTGGTGTTTAGTCCTCAAATTGCTGATGTGGAGCTCTGATCATGGTGTTCACCTCAGTGAAATCTATGGGAACATATCTCTCTTTGTGAGTAGGGATGGAATTGACAGGAAAATTATTTGTGAAAAAGGTTATTTTCTTGTTCAATATAGTCAAATTTTTTAGCATCCCATCCACATTCTATGTTAAAATGATTAAAATGAAAATAAACCTTCCATGTTAAAATAATTAAAATGAAAATTGGAGTTGATAAAACTATCTCTGTAGCACTAACAATTTTGAAGCTGGGGTTATTTTCTTACCACTTTGCACATACAAAAATATAGGATTTTCTCATTTCTACAGCCAAGAGATGGCGCATGGAATGTGCTGCACCAAAAGAGTCAAGCATTGTAAACTTCAATGGGATAGTTCCATCACATGGTAGCATGTGGGCAACAAGGTGCCTTGATTTTATAGATTGAATCTAATATAAATGCATACCTGTCTGATATTAATTTGTTGTTTTTTTATGTTGTAGGTTTTTTAAGTGTGGACAATGGTAGAAAAGTGGACATTGTGTATCGAAGTTTCGTGTCATCCAAATCCTGGACAAGCCACAGTTAAATATGTGCTTTACAATCTAGCACGAAATCATGTCGTGCACAGAAACATAGATATACACAGGAGGACAACTAATAATGAAGCCTACTATATCGCCCTTGTTGAGGGCTTAAAAGAGGAAAAAAACAATGTTGTCAATGATATTGCAGTTTACATGAACTCACAACTCATCTGCAATCAGCTCAATGGAATCTTTTAAGTTCGAAAAGAAAATTTAAAATCCCTATACAAGGAAGCAATAATGTGGAGCTCTTAGTTTAAATCTTTCAACATACAATGGCTTGCAGACATTCATAGGATGTCCACTGATATACTGGTGGCAGGAATTTCATGTGTAGATGCAGGTGTCAGAGATGACACTGGATCACGATTTATTGCTAGTGAAGTGATCAATCATCATCAAGATAACTCTCAAATTTGTGGATGTGTTATTCTTATAATTTTCCTTGGGTTTATGATGGCATGGTTCTTTCACTAGAGAAGAATCAATTGTAAATTTTGGATGGTTCGCGATATAATACATGAATATTTTTTAGGGTATAATTATTTTCAGTTGTGTTATTTTTCCATGTATCATGAACCTTTTCAACCACCAATTGATTATTGTTGTTAAAAGGACAAATGTTTGCGAGTAGGCATTATATTATGCAATGTTGTCATAATGACCATGCAGGTAGTACACCATTATTTCTGTGCATGAATATTTGTTTTTGTTTTTACTTCCTTGGGATCTAATACATGATAGATTAACATGGATATTTTTCAGAATAGTAAAAATAAAACTAAAAAAAAATTTGACACTCTATAGTAGGAATAATTTATTCCCGAAATAAATTATTATTCAGGAATAAATTTGTATCTACCGAAGTTACTAACCCAACTTAATTAATGTCAAAATTACTAACCCTATGTGTCCCATTCGAAGTAGCTCAAAAATTCTATAATTAACAATGTGTTGCATTCAACAATTCTATATAATCAAGCAGCTCAATAATTCTATATAATTAACCTTGTGCTCCATTCACAAATTCTATATAATCAAGCAGTTGAGCAAAACCCTCTGCTCCATTCAGGAATTCTATATAATCAAGCAGCCCTCTGCTCCATTCAGGAATTATATATAATCAAACAGCGGAGCAAAGCGGAGCAAAGCAGCTCAACAATTCTATATAATTAACCCTTTACTCATTCAGCACATCTATCTAATCAAGCAACTCAACAATTCTATATAATTAACCCTATGCTCCATTCAGCAATTCTATATAAATAACTCTAACTGATGTGATGCATTCAGAGCATTTCAATAGTACATAATAATGAAACCCACAATGTCAAATGCAAGTCAACTGTTCAATTCTCATGTAAAGTATTATCACAGATTTTTGATCTCTTTCATATCATCCCATCAATTACAAAACTTGCATTTTAAAGTCACACATAGTCAGCTCAATCTGAAACAACATCAATAGGGAGTGGCTCCAATAGGGTAGCACCTGCTCACCTATTCATGAAGCTAATCTGCATGCAGAAAGCTACAAAGGCTCAATCTAACTAAATAAACAGTGACTTCCTACCACACACTATTGTATTTGAGTTGTTCCACTATATTCATTCAGGAATGTGGTCTCCATATCATAAATTTGCTTATCAATGCCTGAAATATGACGAGCTCAGTGTTTCCAGAACAGATTGCAGTTGTTTCTTAAAATTCACATGGAAAATTGTGGCTAATAAGTCACATAGCCATCCTAGTTAGTCTTCCTCTTAGTCATAATGGTTAATATAATGCAGTGTCAAAATAGTCTAAGAGATTTAATAGTGATTTTATATGTAATGGATAAAACCTAAAGAGGTATGTTGGTGGCCCCTTTTTCTTTTGCACAATCCATGAACATGAACATGAATATGGATTTCTACAACTCAATAGCTTTGCAACAACAGCAGCAAGTAAAACATCCACAACAACAACACTTTTCCCATCATCAACAACAACAAGAAAATAATGATAAATGATGCCAACGAAATGTGCTATTGAGTATTTAGTTATGAAAAAAACATTAGATTTGACTTGTATTTGGTTATGCAAAAAAAATGAGATTTACCCTGCAAAACTACCATGACATGTGAATCTTAGATAGACAATGTTGCAGTGGGTGCTGTCTTTATTTTGAGATGAAGAGTGACCAAATTTGTATATGGATTCAATGTATCAGTTGAAGATTAAATTATTGCTATTTCCCATGTAGTATATATATGAATAAAGAAAGTGACATTCTGAATTAACATTCTCCACAATCTAATCTCTGTAATTAAATGATTAAAGGATGGAGATAAACTTGTCATCTCAATCTCTTTACATATTTGATCAGATAATGGAGATAAAATTGTGCCAAAAAAGAATTTGAATTCCCAAACCATTATGATATCTTCAATTAATCTTCTTCACCATATAATGTTTCATTTTCCTCAAACACATTTGATCAAAGGATGGAGATAAAAATGTTGCAGTGAAATTTGAAATCACAAAACAGTTTGAGGCATTTGCAGAAAGCATGCCAATTCTGCTACTCCAATTATATGCCTATGTATTACAGTACTATCAAACAAATTTACTATTTTCGAACATAACATTTAAAAGTAAACCACAAATATCCATTAACTGCATCATCGAATTCCTGATGTTCTCTTTTCATTTATATAGAAAAAATGAAGTACATGTACATACTTGCAGCTTATCAGAAGTTGGAATAATTTTAAGCTCTCCTAACCCTAGCTAGGGAAACCGATATAACCCTAACAACAAAGTCCTCCACACTAGGAATCAAATTTAACCAAAGCTGGCCACTCCACCATGAATCCTCACCAACATAGCATCACAACTGGAATGACATTCATCAAATGAATGTCGGTATGTCGGAAAATAAAATAAAAATATGCAGTTTCTATCACAACTTTTTTCTGAAGCAAATTTCTATGTTGTCTCCAAGTTCTGTGATTTCAGTGACCCAATCATCTTCGGATAGAGGGGGACCCATTGAAGAAGTTGTTGTGTCTGTAACATGATAATACATTTTTAGTCAAAGAAGATAATAAGATGTGAAGTAATAAATGCATCAGAATACAGAGTATATCAATTAAAAGTCTCGTCCTAAGCACCTTGACTTATATGATAAAAATAGTTATAGTGTGTCTTTGAGCATCCTTCATCTAAAATCACATTAATTGGATGCTCCAGCCCTGAAACATTCTAGCACTACATTAACAACATGAACAACAACTAGTGCTAAACGTTAGGAGCAAAGACAATGCAAACAAACATGGAAATTCACCAATTTCTGTGATAAAAGAAATACTGTTGTCTTTTCCATGACAAGGCCATCCTTGCCCATCTTCATGATCATACTGATTGTATGTTATTACTACTATGTTGGGATCCTGAACCATAATATTTACAATAAAATGGCATTGACATCCTCTCTTTTTGGCATATGACTTCCTTGATTTGCTTTTCCATTCTTCTCTCTTGTCAGCTGGCCCATATGAGCAATGATAACTACAAAATAAATTATAGGAATGTCACCAAATCTGGTAAATATAAAGCATATTTAATATCAACATCTAAAAAATGTAGTTCTAAAATAATTATAGCTCATTTGTAAGGCTCTTGTGCTCGGGCATTTGCTTTGTAGATGCAAGAAGTTACATGGAGCATCTAGATTCAATTCCTCTCCTTTTTTAAAATCATCAACTCTTTCTTTGGGAATTTTTGCAACAATGTCAATATTCATGTCTTCTTTGTAGACTTCAACTCAAACTAAATATTTACTAGAAAAAATGAGTTTGTCTTTTGGGTCTTTCACCTCAAGATCCATGACCGACTTCCATTTCTTTTCCATGTTGGATGACTGTCTGCAAAAAAATTTGAAAACATATTAGGGAGCTGGAAATGATGAAATGTGATTTGTACATATACAACAGGAAATATAGTAATTGCATCTACATGAAATTATTTGGTTCATTGGCTTATATTATTAACCTATTCAACTTATAGATTGTTCTCTTGAGATTCTAAACTTGTTACCAATTAAGGATACATTATTTAGAATCATGTGGCTAGGTCTCGTATTATAACCATAGAATTCTCCTCCAATTTATTCAATCACAAGGGCTAAACAACTATTACATGTAATGCAAAACTCAAGATACAACAACTGCCTTATTGATACTCAAGACTTGTAGCCACGCAGTACCCAACTACCATCTATAGATAACAGTAAATCCAGTACATTGAGTCACCAAGAGAGGTGTTGCCTAATGCTCAAAGCCAGTAGTTTTGATAAGCCAATGAACAACACATTGCTTGTATTGCCCATGCAACATAGCACTTGACAGGCTGATTTTGTCATTGTGAAGACCTGAATCCATACCTTCTAAAACTAACATTATGCTCAATGCCAATAGTTTTGATAAGCCAATGAACAACACAATGCTTGTGTTGTCAATGCAACATACAACCTAATTTACACTGTGGATCTAATATAGTGTAAATTATTTTTCCTGTAGGCGCTGAAAAATCATTTTCCAACTCCTACAAGAAATACATTTCATGCTTCCATTAAAGTATAAGATGTGGGTTCTTTGATTTCATACAGAACATGGATCTATTTTATCCACCCACACAACTAAAATGAATCAGTTACTTTCCATATGGATCTCTGTGACATTTTTATTTTATTTTTTTCAATCTATGTAATTAGTTTCCCTTCTTAATTATCTTAAATGATTTTTCTTTTTAATAAGAAATGAGTGATCAATTTGTTTTTCTATTTTATGTGACACCTCTATTTCACTTCGCTGGATAGTGTACCTTGTTTCTCTTGGTACAACCATATTTCAATTTTCCATTTGCATTCCTGTCACACATATGAATACATTGTATGGGGGTCTCCAAATCCCCTAGTGATTTTTGTGTTGGCTTTATCATAGTACCAACTGTTTAAATTAGGGAAAACTTAGTGCACCCATCAAAGGAAAATCTTATATCCTATATGGGGATAATTACACATACTATTCTTTTAAGAGTTTCATGAATTCAATACAGAGTAGATCTATTTGGATCTTAAATTTGTCAAACTCAATGCATTATCTGGTAATAGAAAGCTTAGTTGTATGAATACTTGTTACATTTATCATGGCACTAATTGATTCACTTGGTTTCGTGTGTTGTTTACTTTATGGTTTCATAACCCTCATTTGAGTTAGTTTTCTGCTTTTTCAAGGATGCTGGGAAGTTCATAAAACTTAAATCTGAGATTATGAGCAATGTGTTGGTCCCGTGGAAGAATGCGCTCAAATGGTTAGTCCACCTATATGTTTCATAATCCCACCCATATATATATATATATATATGAGAGTGCAATAGGTGACATCATAGGATTGAGCTTAGGTCACATCATTCTAAGGATGATGTATCCAGATGGGACATCATACCCTGATTTCATGGAAATTTAAAGGAAAAAAGGAACTTGGGCTAATAAGGGTTGTGAATTTGATTATTGCATTAAAGAAGCCTCTTCAAATAATAACAAGTCAGATCAATATTGGGTTGATGTCTGTGGTAAGACATAAAGGTATAAATAGAGATATAGTTGTGGAGTTGCAAGTTAAGAGAAAAGATGGAGGCAAAGAGTGGTTAAGCATAGAATGCAAGAGTCCTTAAGTGGAGGAAGAGATGAATAAATCACTATTGAAGTATGATTGAATGATGAGGATTGAATACAATAGGTTTTGAAAAAGGATCTTTGTCATTCCATGGTGAGGTGGAATGAGTTTTCGTGAATGAAATACAAGAGGAAGTGCATAAAAGTTTTAGCTGACTCAGGTGAGGATTTCAAGATGTTTTTGGAGAATTTATCATACTTTTGACGAATTCTGTGTGAATGGGAACACCAGGTATCATGGAAATTTGTAGCAGCAGATATGTGGAGAAGGTTTAGCAAAATAGGATGATATTGAAGAAAATACTGAAGATTAGTTAGTCTCCCCGTAAGTTGTGAAGGAAGAATAGTAAGCCTTTTTTTTATTAGATAAAGTTTCACAATTAGGACCATGTGGTTAGTGTTTTTTTTTGCACAAATGATAAAAAAGGTCTTTGTCCAGCTAAATAAACAATGCCAACGAAATTGGTTTTGTCAAATCTGTGGGTTGAAATCTCCATACAATATAAGTATTTTGGTTTAATATAAATAAGAAAATAATCGATTCACTTGGTTTCGTGTGTTGTTTACTTTATGGTTTCATAACCCTCATTTGAGTTAGTTTTCTGATTTTTCAAGGATGATAGGAAGTCCCTAAAACTTAAATATGAGATTATGAGCAATGTGCTGGTCCCATGGAAGAATGTGCTCAAATGGGTAGTCCACCTATATGTTTCATAATCCCACCCATATATTGATTTGTGGGAGTGTAATAGGTGAAATCATAGGATTGAACTTAGGTCACATCATTCTAAGGATGATGTATCCAGATGGGACAGCATACCCTAATTTCATGGACATTTAAAGGAAAAAAGGAACTTGGGCTAAGAAGGGTTGTGAATTTTATTATTGCATTAAAGAAGCCTCTTCAAATAATAACAAGTCGGATCAATATTGGGTTGATGGTTGTGGTAAGACATAAAGTTCTAAATAGAGATATGGAAAGATGGAGGAAAAGAGTGGTCAAGCATAGAATGCAATAGTCCTTAAGTCGAGGAAGAGATGAAGAAATCACTATTGAAGTATGATTGAATGACGAGGATTGAATACAGTAGGTTTTGAAAAAGGATCATCATCATTCCATGGTGAGGTGGAATGAGTTTTCGTGAATGAAATGAAAGTTGAAGTGCATAAAAGTTTTGGTTGACTCAGGTGAGGATTTCAAGATGTTTTTGGAGAAATTATCATAATTTTGGTGAATGTTGTGTGAATGGGAACACCAGGTATCATGGACATTTGTAGCAGCGGATATGTGGAGAAGGTTTAGCAAAATAGGATGAGATTGAAGAAAATACTAAAGATTAGTTAGTCTCCCTGTAAGTTGTGAAGGAAGAATAAGAAGCCTTCTTTCTGTTAGATAAAGTTTCACAATTAAGACCATGTGTTTAGTCTTTTTTTGTACAAATGATAAAAAAGGTCACGGTCCAACTAATTAAGCAATGCCAACGAAATTGGTTTTGTCAAATCTGTGGGTTGAAATTTCCATACAATAGAAGTATTTTGGTTTAATATAAATAAGAAAATAATCGATTCACTTGGTTTCGTGTGTTGTTTACTTTATGGTTTCATAACCCTCATTTGAGTTTGTTTTCTGCTTTTTCAAGGATGCTGGGAAGTTCCTAAAACTTAAATCTGAGATTATGAGCAATGTGCTGGTCCTGTGGAAGAATGTGCTCAAATGGGTAGTCCACCTATATTTTTCATAATCCCACCCATATATTGATCTATGAGAGTGCAATAGGTGACATCATAGGATTGAACTTAGGTCACATCATTTTAAGGATGATGTATCTAGATGGGACAACATACCCTAATTTCATGGACATTTAAAGGAAAAAAGGAACTTGGGCTAAGAAGGGTTGTGAATTTGATTATTGCATTAAATAAGCCTCTTCAAATAATAACAAGTCAGATCAATATTGGGTTGATGGCCGTGGTAAGACATAAAGGTCTAAATAAAGATATAGTTGTGGAGTTGCAAGTTAAGAGGAAAGATGGAGGCAAAGAGTGGTCAAGCATAGAATGTAAGAGTCCTTTAGTGGAGGAAGAGATGAAGAAATCACTGTTGAAGTATGATTGGATGATGAGGATTGAATACAGTAGGTTTTGAAAAAGGAAATTCGTCATTCCATGGTGAGGTGGAATGAGTTTTCGTGAATGAAATACAAGAGGAAGTGCAGAAAAGTTTTGGTTGACTCAGGTGAGGATTTCAAGATGTTTTTGGAGTAGTTATCATACTTTTGATGAATGCTGTGTGAATGGGAACACCATGTATCATGGACATTTGTAGCAGCAGATATGTGGAGAAGGTTTAGCGAAATAGGATGAGATTGAAGAAAACACTGAAGATTAGTTAGTCTCCCTGTAAGCTGTGAAGGAAGAATAGGAAGCCTTTTTTTATTAGATAAAGTTTCACAATTAGGACCATGTGGTTAGTGTATTTTTTCACAAATGATAAAAAAGGTTTTGGTCCAACTAATTAAGTAATGCCAACGAAATTGGTTTTGTCAAATCTGTGGGTTGAAATCTCCATACAATAGAAGTATTTTGCTTTAATATAAATAAGCAAAAGTTTCTTTTCGGTTTTTGAAGAAGGTTATGCTCAATGAATAATAAGTTTCCGGAGAAACTGTGTTAATAATATTTGGACATTTCAAAGTTTATTAACATAGGTTCTCCAGAAAATTATTTTTCATTATGAATTACAACTGTGAAAATCTGCATTGCAAAAAAAAAAAAGGTTATGCTTTGCAAGTTATTCTAAGTCACAACAATAAGAAAAGTTGCATATGATAAGGGTGTGCAAAATTGGCAAAAGTGGCATATATTTCAACTTTATAATTAGGACCAGCAAAAAGGTTGACAAGTTTATGCACCCAACAGGGACTAGTATGCAATTCTAGTATGTGCTCATTTGCAATTTAGAGCATGCAGGTGTAGGTGTAGGTGTGGTGGGTTTAGGACTGGTTTGGTACAGTGCGTTGAGCAAGGACTTCAGAGTGTAAAGGATATAACTATGTGTCATACTACTCACCAATATAAAACCATGAAATGAAGAATCATGGGTGTGTTAAAATTCAAACCTGTAAGAGAATACTTTGGATCATAAATTTGGAAAAATTGGATAAGGGGAATCCACATTGTAATACAAGAGGTGATACAAATCAAATATCCAAATATCATACAAATTGATTCTCACTGCTATTGATTATGACAGTCCTACTTCTTGATTCCCAAACATCATTTGAGTTAGTTTGCTGCCATCATCTTATGGGTACTCGTTTATGGGATATGTGTAGTGTGTGATGGTTGTTATTCTAGGTAAACGTTTAGAACTCATTTCAATCACTTTATTCTTTTTAGGCTTTAGTTGGCACTATGGTGACACTACTTTCAAATAACTCTTCCAAATATTATAGTGTCTAAACTATTAAAACTGTATTAGGGTTCCCAGCAGAATGTAGTTTCATCAATGGTCTCTCAATGATGGCTCTGAAGTATACATCGAACAAATACCCATGCATGTAATTCACATAAACAATAAATAATTAACCCATGCATTTAATTCACTGAAACAAGAAATAATTGACCCATGCATGTAATTCAAAGAAACAAGAAATAATTGAAGTCAGTGGTAGTAGCACTTTTGTGGGAATGAGCAATCTAAGTGGCAAGGGCATGAAATTTGATAAATTATGAAAAACATGAACCAATAGCATATAAGACAAACATACAGAAGCTTCCAATATATTAGATTGTTTTGGGAAGTTGGTATACCAAAAAATAACATTAGAAGAACCATAACATTAACATTAATAATGGTTATAAAACTCCAATCTTCACATCTTTTAGATTTCAGCACGTTGTGCTACTTTTGCAAGGATTTTGAGGGGGTTGTTGTCAGCCATTGCCCTCCTCACTCTTTTACCATTTTTCTGAATTGTTTGCAATTTTTTTCACTTTCTACTGGAAGCTCATCAATAATCAAAATTGGATCCTTCAGTTTGGGATTTAACTTGGATTTCAACCCCAACCTCAATTTGTTTGTAGGCCTTGTTTGTGGCCTCTTACATTATTCCATTGCATGCTGAATTTCTGCAATTGTTTCATCTTTGTTGTTGTCTTCGACTTCTGTTTGTTGTTCTTTACGCCTCCTGTTAGGGTTGTCAACGACTTTTGTAGCAGCTTGATGACTGTGCTCGGCCTCTGTAGGTAAAGCCCTTTCCTTATGTTTTCTAGGAAGTGGCTACCTCATTATCCTCTCACTCAACTATTGTGCTTGCTTCTTTAAAGCATGAAGGTATAGGATCTGAATGAGGCCATGGTGGTAGACATCATGGGGATATAAAATCTTCCATTTTCTTGCACAAGAAACCATTTTTATTAAGCTCTGATGAAAGAAATAAGGGAGATTCATCTTATTGAACCCAGCCATGTGTACCAGAAATATCATGTGATAAAGGAAGACCTTAGAGAAGCGACCATCACATGTGAAATAAAGTTGAGTCTGCCGCATTGGTTTTTCCCACTCTTGTTTTAAAATGTGAGAGTGGACCCCAACGCTCCAGCAAGGGTCATGACAATTGTCTCTTAGGGAGAAATTTAGGTTTACCCCCTGTATTGGTTTCCTTTTGAACCACCTTTCTCCCTCAACTGGTGTGTTTGTTGCTTCTGCAATGCTTTCCTCTGTTACAGGAAAGAATAGCCCCTCAACCTTGGCATTGTTACCATCAAAAGTATCAACGAAATCGGAAGAATGTTTCATTTTATGCCCATTGAACGACTTAATGATGGGCAACCAGCTTGCTTCGCTGAAATATGGAAATTCATGAGCACCATAAATCTCGAATGCACAAGCTCCATCTGGCTCATAACGATATAGGTGCCCACTCTTGCCTATCTGTCACAAAAACACGAGTAGTTATCAGAAATATAGTTTAACTAATGCAACAAGACAGTCATAATGTGCATGAACTCTACCCAATGATGTTACATTCCAAACAAACAAACTAAAACAAATAAACACCTAACACATATTTTAAGATTAGTTGTTGTCTAAATATGAATATATATTTTTTATTTCAATTAATAGGTGCAATGAGATGATAGGAACCTTGCAATGAATGCCTTTCTTTTTGAAAATAAAAGTTTGTATCATTCTTTTAATGAACTCATGATTGATAATTTTGGAAGTGTTAGTAAGAGGAGGAACAACAACCACCCTCTTTGTATCCAGCGCAATTGTGATGGTTATCGTGAGCATATCTATTCATGCTCTAAGCATGGTTATAGAATAATTATAGGGTATTGATCCAAATAGTAAGTTTTGATTTTAAATTACCAGTGCAATGATAGTTTTTGGAATGTACAAGTGCATATAAGATTCCTTTCAAAAGGGGTGCTCTAGGGAGCTATATAACTTCCACTATAGGCCTCCCAAGTTAATGGAACAACAAAGCAAACGTTTTAAGTGTAGAATCAATCTAAATATGAAAATATAGTTTTTATTTCAATATAATAAGTGCAATGAGATAACTTGAGAATTCTGATGAATGTCCTGGCTCCTACAAGGTAAAAGTTTGTTTGAATCTGTTGATGAACTCATGATTGAAATTTTTGGAAGTATTAGTAAGAAGAGGGAAAATGCACTCTCTTTGTATTCCGTGTGGTTGTGGTGGTTATCATGAAGAGTATATTAAATGGTGTTGAAAGTATGGTTATACAACAATTATAGGGTACTTATATGAACTGTGAGTTTTAATTTAAAAGTACTCTTATAGTGATAAGACTATAGTCTTACAATGGCAATTTATAGACTCTACAGGTCCATAGTATAGTCCATTCGAAAAGGGTACTGCAAAGAGCTATGTGACTTCTACCATAGGCCTCCCAAGTCAATGGGACAACAAAAAAAATGTTATAATTGTAGGAACTATAAAAATATGAACAAATAGTTCTTATTTCAAACTAAAAGTGAAATGACATGAAACAAACTTGCAATGAATGTCTTGGTTTCTATAGGTTAAAGTCATTTTGATGAACTCATAATAATTTTTTTTGGAAGCCGCTAATAAGAGGAAGAAGAGAAACAATCTTCGATCTAGTCATGGTGGTTATCATGAAGAGTATATGTTTTTCCTGTTTAATGGAGCTCCAAGGGTGGATATAAGACAACTGTAGGTTAGTAACCTAAACAATTAGATTTAATTTGATTTTACCAATTCCATGACAATATTCTATAATATAATCACAATCAATGCTTTGGAATCTATAGGTGCATAGTAAATTGCATTAAAAAAGGATGCTCCAAGGAGTTAATAGGATTTTTGTCACATAGAGATCATAAATCACAAATTGAAAAATCTTTCAATAAAGCATAGTTTTCCTATGTTTCACCAAATTTCACCTTTTAACAGAGACCTGATCACTGGTCGAAAAGGATATGATGTCCTCCAATGAAGCATGCACAAGGAAGAGACTACAAAGTGGATGGAAGGCAAAGTTAATATTCCAAAACAGAGGTCTTATCCATGGTGGTTGAAAAACCTTGAGCCCTGAATAATGTCTTATCTATGCCTACAAAATGCATAGTGAGATACTTGGTTACATGGGGAAAATAAAATTATTTACAGATTGTACACATTTCATATCTAAATAAAGAGTTACAAATTTTTTTTCTAAGGAGAAAAACATATAATATACACTGACAAACTAGAAAAATATGTCTACATTTTAGGAAAATGAAAAGGGAAAAAAAGGTAAAAAGATACAACCCTCACAAACTAGAAAATAGATGCCAAAGAAACTAAATTGATGACCTTGCTTGCATAGTTACAAAAAATTTGTAGCTAGTTTTCAAACTTTCTATTCTATAAGTTATCTTTCAATAAAGCATAGTTTTCCTATGTTTCACCAAATTTCACCTTTTAACAGAGGCTTGATCATTGGTCGAAAAGGAGATGATGTTCTCCAATGAAGCATGCACAAGGAAGAGACTGCAAGGTGGATGGAAGACAAAGTTCCTATTCCAAAAAAGATGTCTTATCCATGGTGGTTGAAAAAACTTGAGCCCTGAATAATGTCTTATCCATGCCTACAAAATGCATAGTGAGATACTTGGTTTCATGGGGAAAATAAAATTATTTACAGATTGTACACATTTCATATCTAAATAAAGAGTTACAACTTTTTTTTCCAAGGAGAAAAACATATAATCTACACAGACAAACTAGAAAAATATGTCTACATTTTAGGAAAATAAAGAGGGAAAAAAAGGTCAAAAGATACAACCCTCACAAACTAGAAAATAGATTCCAAAGAAACTAAATTGATGACCTTGCTTGCTTAGTTACAATAAATTTGTAGCTAGATTTCAAACTTTATATTCCATAAGTTATCTTTCAATATGTCATAGTTTTCCTATGTTTCACCAAATTTCACCTTTTAACAGAGACTTGATCATTGGTCGAAAAGGAGATGATGTCCTCGAATGAAGCATGCACAAGGAAGACACTGCAAGATGGATGGAAGGCAAAGTTCCTATTCCAAAACAGATGTCTTATCCATAATGGTTGAAAAACCTTGATCCCTGAATAATGTCTTATCCATGCCTACAAAATGCATAATTAGATGCTTGGTTACATGGGGAAAATAAAATTATTTACAGATTGTACACATTTCTATCTAAATAAAGAGTTATAACTTTTTTTTCTAAGGAGAAAAACATATAATCTACACTGACAAACTAGAAAAATATGTCTACATTTTAGGAAAATGAAAAGGGAAAAAAAGGTAAAAAGATACAACCCTCACAAACTAGAAAATAGATGCCAAAGAAACTAAATTGATGACCTTGCTTGCTTAGTTACAATAAATTTGTAGCTAGTTTTCAAACTTTCTATTCCATAAGTTATCTTTCAATAAGGCATAGTTTTCCTATGTTTCACCAAATTTCACCTTTTAACAGAGACCTAATCACTGGTCTAAAAGGAGATGATGTCCTCCAATGAAGCATGCACAAGGAAGAGACTACAAGGTGGATGAAAGGCAAAGTTCCTATTCCAAAATAGATGTCTTATCCATGGTCGTTGAAAAACCTTGAGCCCTGAATAATGTCTTATCCATGCCTACAAAATGCATAGTGAGATACTTGGTTACATGGGGAATATTAGGGCAACTAATGCAATCAACTATGAATAGTTTATATGTTTGCAGTCATCTACTGTACAATATGGTTTTCTTCAAAAAATATTGTTACTTCTTCTATGTGTTTTCAAAAGGGTTTGTCTGTGACTTCTGTCAAGGATAAAGGTCATAAAATATCAGAAGCAATTCACAGGAGACCGAAGTAATAGGAATGGTGGTAGAGGGTTGAGTTTCAATTTTTATCTTGAAGCAGACCGAGCATATCTTCTTTGGTAAGGACTGAGTTCTCTGAAATTTTATGTGAACATATTTAAGCCCTTTATGATCTAATTCGAGCCTCTTTGGGAGAAAAACATTAAATATTGGGCAATAGTAAATTTCAGGTCTCGGTTAATTCAGGCTAGAGAATTTTGTCTTGCAGTCCTAGGAGATGGCCCTAGGACTACACCAAGTCAACTATGGAGAGGTCAACCATCCATGGTAATGGGAAAGGTGGTCAACTAATGAGACAACAATGGTCCTAGTAATGGGAAACGTGGTCAAAGGCAAGTCTCTGAAAAAGTGATTAGATGCACCCTCCTTGAGGAGGGTCTGCCTTTCTAGCTGCTTGCTTTCGTAGTGAATGCATATTGGGTATGTGCTAGGAAATGGATTAATAATATTATTAATCTGGTTACTGACGCAATGAGATGAACCTAGATTGTTACTCTTGAGTCCTAGGACATCCACTCATTATCAACAGTCAAAGGCAGAGAAATAGAGGTAATGTCACTCAGTCCTGTATTGTATGTTGACATACACTGTCATCAATACTTGGAAAATTAAGCATACTATATATTGCCTTATTCTACCCTTTAAACAAATGCATTGCATTTTTTTTCTTCTTTTCTTCACCCAAGAATATAATTTTGCTGCATGGAATTCTGTTGACTGGTGCTCCTGGAACATGAAAGACACTTCTGGCAAAGGCGAGTAGAGATTTTAATTTTGTTAGTATAAGTATGTTTCTTGCAAGCCCCTGCTCTACTCCATACTGGAATATTTTATCCATTTTGTGTAGTTACAACTAAAATTTTTAGTTACTCTGTGATGTGTTCTTTTTTGTGGTGTCTAGAAAAGGCTTATGTTTTGCTGTAACCACATAAGTATGCTTCCCAATGGTGAATGATACAATTTACCTCATTATTGAATAATGATTATATGTAAATGTTGACTTATTCCTAGAAGGTCCAAAAGAGGCAATTGAAAGCAGAAATTCAAAGGAACTTTACAATCAAACTTAGGATGAGTATGCAGGAATTGGAAAACAACCCAAGTTGTTGTAGGAATGGTATTTGTAGGTTGATGAGAGAGTGGCCACTTCCTTGACATGAAAATGGTCCTAGTAATGGGAAAGGTGGTCAAAGGCAAGTCTCTAAAACAATGATTAGATGCCAGTGGGAACAAAGTTTTGGGTTACACTCCCAAATTCTCATATTCTAATAAGAGGTTGGATATGCTTTGAGATGAGAAGTGAGATCAGCGTTGGTTCTGTTCATACATCAAGAAAAAGTGTATCTAAGTAAAAAAATATAAAACCCAATGCAAATTAAGTGCAACAGAAATATCCTAGATAAATATTAGCAATCAAAGATTTGGAAGTATAAATGTATTCAACATATATACAAATTAAAACTTAAAAATACACATTAGAATGCTATTATTTAGTTTTGAGGGTTTCCTCATTTTTGGAGCAAGTCCAAATTTGAAGTAACCTTCAAAGCTAGTTTTGGTTTATCTACTCATTCCTTCATTCTTATATATATCATTATAATCACTAACATAGTTGACATCATTTAATGATTGTTAGAAAGTCAATGTGAGGAAATATATGTCATTCCGTGATTCCAAGGATTAAAAAAATTCCATATAATCAACCATGCACTAATTCAATAAAATATGAAAAATACATATGCTAACCTCTCTAATCCATAAGATCTAAAATAACACAAGGAAATGATATTAGAACTAATAAATTATTATTAGACCTTATAAAGTTTGAGAGGAAGTGGTTGAGTGATTATCTTAACCATCATCCAATAATAACTCAGTGCAAAACAACTTGAAATTATTGCATGAGCTTTATAATCTAACATTTTTTGGCATTGTGCGAGGATAAAATAAATGAAGTTATATAGTAGCTAAAATGTTGTTTCTTCTACCCATAAGCTGAACCAAAAACAATATAAACTGATATATAAATATGTTCTAATTTCCCTATATGTTTCTGGTACGTTCTGATAATACATAAGGATGTCTTCAAAGCTATAGTTAATTCTTATTCAATATGTTTTTTTTATATGGTTTACTCCATCTCAAGAATTAACCCCTATCCCTAAACCCATTTTGACAATAAAATAAATGTAATGTTTTCTCACAACTACATCTGGATTTGAAAACATTGATAGGGCTAGAATAGTTTATTGGCCACGTCAATGCATATGTTAAGTGGTCATATTAGATAATTAGAGTTAACCATAAGGTTACAAAATCGAAATTATTACAGTTCATAGGATGTGTCGTGGGTGTGACCCGTTCTTTTCCACCTTGATCACATTTTGTCCACGTGGGTGGGATCGGTCCTTATGGAGGTCCACGTCAAGTGCAGATGTCTTACACCACTCCAAAGTGCCGATGTTTTACACCTCCTTAGCAACTGCATTATTTGTGAATGTTGTATGCTATTTTTCATTTGATAGGAAGAGCTGCAAGTTCATACTGTGTTTCTAAAAATCATTATCTAGATTTTCTTCATCACTGGAATTATATACAAAGAAATATTCAACATTTGGATTGGAATCAGAAGTAAGTTCCCATTATGTTGGTTCATATGACGATTTGAATAGATTAAACATCTTTATACAGAGAAAGGTTGGCATCATGTGTTTCTGCATTCTTTCTATCCGAGTCCATCTATTTTTTATATGCTTGGTCCTCATATCTCATATTCATACAATGGCATTGGTTTTATAAATGTTAGTAACACTAAGCTTATCAAACCCCAATCCTAGATTTACGTTGTCCTGCATCTGTTTTGGAATAGGAACTTTGCCTTCCATCCACCTTGTAGTCTCTTCCTTATGCATGCTTCCTAAATCAACCTTTCATTAAAATCTAGCCCTCGGGATTTATAGTTCTGGGAGATTTCCAAGGATTCATTGTTGAAGTTGATTTGAGATTGGTTGGATCTTTTTTTTAATGCAATAACATAACCTTGGTCTTTCTTAGGACAACTTTCATACCCATTTTCATGCAAAAACTTTGCAAAGCCGCTAGATGTTCCTGTAGGCCATGTAATGTCTTGGTTGTTAAATGACATCATTTGCATATAGTAGGATCTATTTTTGCTATGTTTAATCCATGACCTCCTTTCTCATAAATCCAGTCTTCTAGTTTATCTAGATAAAGTCTAGACAATATGGGAGAAAGGGGCAACTCTGTTTCACTCCTCTGTTTCATTCATACAATGGCACTGGTGTTATAAATGTTAGTAACACTGAGCTTATCAAACCCCAATCCTAGATTTACGTTCTCTTGCATCTGTTTTGGAATAGGAACTTTGCCTTCCATCCACCTTACAGTCTCTTTCTTGTGCATGCTTCCTAAATCAACCTTTCAAACTCTAGCCCTATGGAATAGAAAGTTTGAAAACTAGCTACAAATTTATTGTAACTAAGCAAGCAAGGTCATCAATTTAGTTTCTTTGGCATCTATTTTCTAGTTTGTGAGGGATGTATCTTTTTACATTTTTTTCCCTTTTCATTTTCCTAAAATGTAGACATATTTTTCTAGTTTTTCAGTGTAGATTATATGTTTTTCTCCTTAGAAAAAATGTTGTAACTCTTTATTTAGATATGAAATGTGTACAATCTATAAATAATTTTATTTTCCCCATGTAACCAAGTATCTCACTATGCATTTTGTAGGCATGGATAAGACATTATTAAGGGCTCAAGGTTTTTCAACCACCATGGATAAGACATATGTTTTGGAATAGGAACTTTGCCTTCCATCCACCTTGCAGTCCCTTCCTTGTGCATGCTTCATTGGAGGACATCATCTCCTTTTCGACCAGTGACCAGGTATGTGTTAAAAGGTTAAATTTGGTGAAACATAGGAAAGCTATGCTTTATTGAAAGATAACTTATGTAATAGAAAGTTTGAAAACTAGCTACAAATTTATTGTAACTAAGCAAGCAAGTTCATCAATTTAGTTTCTTTGGCATCTATTTTCTAGTTTGTGAGGGTTGTATCTTTTTACCTTTTTTTCCTTTTTCATTTTCCTAAAATGTAGACATATTTTTCTAGTTTTTCAGTGTAGATTATATGTTTTTCTCCTTAGAAAAAAATGTTGTAACTCTTTATTTAGATATGAAATGTGTACAATCTGTAAATAATTTTATTTTCCCCATGTAACCAAGTATCTCACTATGCATTTTGAGGCATGGATAAGACATTATTCGGGGCTCAATGTTTTTCAACCACCATGGATAAGACATCTATTTTGGAATAGGAACTTTGCCTTCCATCCACCTTGCAGTATCTTCCTTTTGCATGCTTCATTGGAGGACATCATATCCTTTTTGACCAGTGATCAAGTCTCTGTTAAAAGGTGAAATTTGGTGAAACATAGGAAAAATATGCTTTATTGAAAGATAACTTATGGAATAGAAAGTTTGAAAACTAGCTACAAATTTATTGTAACTAAGAAAGCAAGGTCATCAATTTAGTTTCTTTGGCATCTATTTTCTAGTTTGTGAGGGTTGTATCTTTTTACCTATTCTTCCCTTTTCATTTTCCTAAAATGTAGACATATTTTTCTAGTTTGTCAGTGTAGATTATATGTTTTTCTTCTTAGAAAAATAAGTTGTAACTCTTTATTTAGATATGAAATGTGTACAATCTGTAAATAATTTTATTTTCCCCATGGAACCAAGCATGTCACTATGCATTTTGTAGGCATGGATAAGACATTATTCAGGGCTCAAGGTTTTTCAACCACTATGGATAAGACATATGTTTTGGAATAGGAACTTTGCCTTCCATCCATCTTGCAGTCTCTTCCTTGTGCATGCTTCATTGGAGGACATCATCTCCTTTTCGACCAGTGATTAGGTCTTTGTTGAAAGGTGGAATTTGGTGAAACATGAGAAAACTATGCTTTATTGAAAGACAACGTATGGAATAGAAAGTTTGAAAACTAGCTACAAATTTATTGTAACTAAGCAAGCAAGGTCATCAATTTAGTTTTTTTGGCATCTATTTTCTAGTTTTGTGAGGGTTGTATTTTTTTACCTTTTTTTCCCCTTTCATTTTCCTAAAATGTAGACATACTGTTCTAGTTTGTCAATGTAGATTATATGTTTTTCTTCTTAGAAAAAAATGTTGTAACTCTTTATTTAGATATGAAATGTGTACAATCTGTAAATAATTTTATTTTCCCATGTAACCAAGTATCTCACTATGCATTTTGTAGGCATGGATAAGACATTATTTAGTGCTCAAGGTTTTTCAACCACCATGGATAAGACATCTGTTTTGGAATAGGAAATTTTTCTTCCATCCACCTTGCAGTCTCTTCCTTGTGCATGCTTCATTGGAGGACATCATCTCCTTTTCGACTAGTTATCAAGTCTCTGTTAAAAGGTGAAATTTCGTGAAACATGAGAAAACTATGCTTTATTGAAAGATAACTTATGGAATAGAAAGTTTGAAAACTAGCTACAAATTTATTGTAACTAAGCAAGCAAGGTCATCAATTTAGTTTCTTTGGCATCTATTTTCTAGTTTGTGAGGGTTTTATCTTTTTACCTTTTTTTCCCCTTTCATTTTCCTAAAATGTAGACATATTTTTCTAGTTTGTCAGTGTAGATTATATGTTTTTCTCCTTAGAAAAAAAATTTGTAACTCTTTATTTACATATGAAATGTGTACAATTTGTAAATAATTTTATTTTCCCCATGTAACCAAGTATCTCACTATGCATTTTGTAGGCATGGATAAGACATTATTCAGGGCTCAAGGTTTTTCAACCACCATGGATAAGACATCTGTTTTGGAATAGGAACCTTTCCTTCCATCCACGTTGCAGTCTCTTCCTTATGCATGCTTCATTGGAGGACATCATCTCCTTTTCGACCAGTGATCAAGTCTCTGTTAAAAGGTGAAATTTGGTGAAACATAGGAAAACTATGCTTTATTGAAATATTTTTCAATTTGTGATTTATGATCTCTATGTGACAAAAATCCTATTAACTCGTCGAAGCATACTTTTTTGTTGCAATTTACTATGCACCTATAGATTCCAAAGCATTGATTGTGATTACATTGTACAATATTGTCATTGAATTGGTAAAATCAATTTAAATCTAATTGTTTAGGTTACTAACCTATAGTTGTCTTATATCCACCCTTGGAGTTCCATTAAACAGGAAAAACATATACTCCTCAAGATATCCACCATGACTACATCGAAGATTGTTTGTCTTGTTCCTCTTATTAGCAGCTTCCAAAAATAATTATTATGAGTTCATCAAAATGACTTTCACCTATAGAAACCAAGACATTCATTGCAAGGTTGTTTCATGTCATTTCATTTTTAGTTTAAAATAAGAACTATTTGTTCATATTTTTATAGCTCCTACAATTATAACATATTTGTTTTGTCCCATTGACTTGGGAGGCCTATGGTAGAAGTCACATAGCTCTTTGGAGTACCCTTTTCGAATGGAATATAATATGCACGTGTAGAGTCTATAAATCGCGATTGCAAGATTATAGTCTTATCATTATAGGAGTACTTTTAAATTAAAACTCACTGTTCATATAAGTACCCTACAATTGTTGTATAACCATACTTTTAACACCATTTGATATACTCTTCATGATAAACACCACAACCATAGGGAATACAAAGAGAGTGCATTTTTTCTCTTCTTACTAATACTTCCAAAAATTTCAATCATGAGTTCATCAACAGAATCAAACAAACTTTTACCTTGTAGGAGCCAAGACATTCCTTGGAATTCTCAAGTTATCTCATTGCACTTATTATATTGAAATAAAAACTATATTTTCATATTTAGATTGATTCTACACTTAGAACGTTTGCTTTGTTGTTCCATTAACTTGGGAGGCCTATAGTAGAAGTCATATAACTCCTAGAGCAACCCTTTTGAAAGGAAACTACTATGCACTTGTAAATACCAAAAACTATCATTGCACTAGTAATTTAAAATCAAAAATTACTATTTGGATCAATACCCTATAATTATTCTATAACCATGCTTAGAGCACGATTAGATATGTTCATGATAACCATCACAATTGCACTAGATACAAAGAGGGTGGATGTTGTTCCTCCTCTTACTAACACTTCCAAAATTATCAATCACGAGTTTATTAAAAGAATGAGACAAAATTTTATTTTCAGAAAGAAAGGCATTCATTGCAAGGCTCCTGTCATCTCATTGCACCTATTAATTGAAATAAAAAATATATATTCATATTTAGACAACAACTAAGCTTAAAATATTTGTTAGGTGTTTATTTGTTTTAGTTACTTTGTTTGGAATGTAACATCATTGGGTAGAGTTCATGCACATTATGACTGTCTTGTTGCATTAGTTAAACTATATTTCTGATAACTATTCATGTTTTTGTGACAGATGGGCAAGAGTGGGAACCTATATCGTTATGAGCCGAATGGAGCTTGTGCATTCGAGATTTATGGTGCTCATGCATTTCCATATTTCAGCGAAGCAGGTTGGTTGCCATCATTAATTTGTTCAATGGTCATAAAATGGAACATTCTTCTGATTTCGTTGATACTTTTGATGGTAACAACGCCAAGGTTTAGGGGCTATTCTTTCCTGTAATAGAGGAAAGCATTGCAGAAGCAAAAAACACACCAGATGAGGGAGAAAGGTGGTTCAAAAGGAAACCAGTACAGGGGGTAAACCTAAATTCCTTTCTAAAATACAATTGTCATGACCCTTGCTGGAGCGTTGGGGTCCACTCTCGCATTTTAAATCAAGAGTGGGAAAAACCAATGTGGCAGACTCAGCTTTATTTCACATGTGATGGTTGTTTCTCTAAGGTCTTCCTTTATCACATGAGATTTCTGGTACACATGGTTGGGTTCAATAAGATGAATCTCCCTTATTTCTTGCATCAGAGCTTAATAAAAATGGTTTCCTGTGCAAGAAAAAAGAAGATTGTATATCCCCATGATGTCTACCACCATGACCTCATTCAGATCCTGTACCTTCATGCTTTAAAGAAGCAAACACAACAGTCGAGTGAGAGGGTAATGAGACAACCACTTCCTATAAAACATAAGAAGGAAAGGGCTTTACCTACAGAGGCCGAGAGCAGTCATCAAGCTGCTGCAAAAGTCGTTGACAACCCTAACAGGAGGTGTAAAGGGCAACAAATATAAATCGAAGACAACAACAAAGATGAAACAGTTGTAGAAATTTAGCATGCAACAAAATAGTGTAAGAGGCCACGAACAAGGCCTACAAACAAATTGAGGCTGGGGTTGAAAGCCAAGTTAAATCCCAAACTGAAGGATCCAATTTTGATTATTGATGAGCTTCCAGTAGAAAGTGAAAAAAAATCGCAAACAATTCAGAAAAAGGGTAAAAGAGTGAGGAGGGAAGTGGCCGACAAAAACCCCCTCAAAATCCTTGCAAAAGTAGCACAGCTTGCTGAAATCTGAAAGATGTGAAGATTGGAGTTTTATAACCTTTATTAATGTTAATGTTATGGTTCTTCTAATGTTATGTTTTGGTATGCCAACTTCCCAAAACAATCTAATATATTGGAAGCTTCTGTATGTTTGTCTTATATGCTCTTGGTTCATGTTTTTCATAATGTATCAAATTTCATGCCCTTGCCACATAGATTGCTCATTGCCAAAAAAGTGCTACTGCCACTGACTTCAATTATTTCTTTTTTTTGTGAATTACATGCATGGGTCAATTATTTCTTGTTTCTGTGAATTAAATGCATGGACCAATTATTTCTTGTTTATGTAAATTACATGCATGGGTATTTGTTGGATGTATACTTCAGAGCCATAATTGAGAGACCATTGATGAAACTACATTCTGCTGGGAACCATAATAAAGTTTGTAATAGTTTAGACACTATAATATTTGGAAGATTTGTTTAAAAGTAGTGTCACCATAGTGCCAACTAAAGCCTAAAAAACATAAAGTGATTGAAATGAGTTCTAACTGTTTACCTGGAATAACAAGCATCACACGCTGCACATATCCCATAAACTAGTACCCATAAGATGATGGCAACAAACTAACTCAAATGATGTGTGGGAATCAAGAAGTAGGACTGTCATAATCAATAGCAGTGAGAATGAATTGGTATTATATTTGGATATTTGATTTGTATTACCTCTTTTATTACAATGTGGATTCCCCTTATCCAATTTTTCCAATTTATGATCCAAAGTATTCTCTTACAGGTTTGAATTTTAACACACCCATGATTCTTCTTTTCATGGTTTTCTATTGATGCGTAGTATGACACATAGTTATATCCTTTACACTCTGAAGTCCTTGTTCAACGCACTGTACCAAACCAGTCCTAAACCCACCGCACCTACACCTACACCTGCGCACTCTAAATTGCAAATGAGCACATACTAGAATTGCATACTAGTCCCTGTTGGGTGCATAAACTTGTCAACCTTTGTGTTGGTCCTAATTATAAAGTCGAAATATATGCCAATTTTTCCAATTTTGCACACCCTTATCATATGCAACTTTTCTTATTGTTGTGACTTAGAATAAATTGCAAAGCATAACCTTTTTTTTTTTGCAATGTAGATTTTCATAGTTGTAATTCATAATGAAAAATAGGTTTCTGGAGAACCTGTGTTAATAATCTTTGAAATGTCTAAAGATTATTAACGCAGGTTCTCCATAAACTTATTATTCATTGAGCATAACCTTCTTCAAAAACTGAAAAACAACTTTTGATTATTTATATTAAACCAAAATACTTCTATTGTATGGAGATTTCAACCCACATATTTGAAAAAAGCAATTTCATTTGCATTGCTTAATTAGTTGGACCAAGACCTTTTTTATCATTTGTGCAAAAAAAACACTAAACACATGGTTCTAATTGTGAAACTTTATCTAATAAAAAAAATGCTTCCTATTCTTCCTTCACAACTTACAGAGAGACTAACTAATCTTCAGTATTTTCTTCAATCTCATCCTATTTCGCTAAACCTTCTCCACATATCTGCTACTACAAATGTCCATGATACCTGGTGTTCCCATTCACACAACATTCATCAAAAGTATGATAATTTCTCCAAAAACATCTTGAAATCCTCACCTGAGTCTACCAAAACTTTTTTGTACTTCCTCTTGTATTTCATTCACGAAAACTCATTCCACCTCACCATGGAATGACGAAGGTCCTTTTTCAAAACCTACTGTATTCAATCCTCGTCATCCAATCATACTTCAATAGTGATTTCTTCATCTCTTCCTCCACTTAAAGACTCTTGCATTCTATGCTTGACCACTCTTTGCCTCCATCTTTCCTCTTAACTTGCAACTCCACAACTATATCTCTATTTAGACCTTTATGTCTTACCACAGCCATCAACCCAATATTGATCCGACTTGTTATTATTTGAAGAGGCTTCTTTAATGCAATAATCAAATTCACAACCCTTCTTAGCCCAAGTTCCTTTTTTCCTTTAAATTTACATGAAATTAGGTTATGCTATTCCATCTGGATACATCATCCTTAGAATGATGTGACCTAAGTTCAATCCTATGATGTGACCTAAGTTCAATCGTATGATGTCACCTATTTCACTCTCATAGATCAATATATGGGTGGGATTATGAAACATATAGGTGGAATACCCATTTGAGCACATTCTTCCACAGGACCAGCACATTTCTCATAATCTCAGATTTAAGTTTTAGGAACTTCCTAGCATCCTTGAAAAAATAGCAAACTAACTCAAATGAGGGTTATGAAACCATAAAGTAAACAACACATGAAACCAAGTGAATTGATTATTTTCTTATATATATTAAACCAAAATACTTCTATTCTATGTAGATTTCAACCCATGGATTTGACAAAACCAATTTCATTGGCATTGCTTAATTAGTTGGACCAAGACCTTTTTTATCATTTGTGCAAAAAAACACTAACCACATGGTCCTAATTGTGAAACTTTATCTAATAGAAAAAATGCTTCATATTATTCCTTCACAACTTACAAGGAGACTAACTAATCTTCAGTATTTTCTTCAATCTCGTCTTATTTCGCTAAACCTTCTCCACATATCTGCTGCTACAAATTTCCATGATACATGGTGTTCCCATTCACACATCATTCATCAAAAGTATGATAACTACTCCAAAAACATCTTGAAATCCTCACCTGAGTCAGCCAAAAGTTTTCTGCACTTCATCTTGTATTTCATTCACAAAAACTCATTCCACCTCACCATGGAATGACGAACATCCTTTTTCAAAACCTACTGTATTCAATCCTCGTCATTCAATCATACTTCAATAGTGATTTATTAATATCTTCCTCCACTTAAGGACTCTTGCATTCTATGCTTGACCACTCTTTGCCTCCATCTTTCCTCTTAACTTACAACTCCACAACTATATCTCTATTTAGAACTTTATGTATTACCACAGCCATCAACCCAATATTGATCTGACTTGTTATTATTTGAATAGGCTTCTTTAATGCAATAATCAAATTCACAACCCTTCTTAGCCCAAGTTCCTTTTTTCCTTTAAATGTCCATGAAATCAAGGTATGTTGTCCCATCTGGATACATCATCCTTAGAATTATGTGACCTAAGTTCAATCCTATGATGTGACCTACGTTCAATCCTATGATGTCACCTATTGCACTCTCATAGATCAATATATGGGTGGGATTATGAAACATGTAGGTGGACTACCCATTTGAGCACATTCTTCCATGGGACCAGCACATTGTTCATAATCTCAAATTTAAGTTTTAGGAACTTCCTAGCATCCTTGAAAAAGCAACAAACTAACTCAAATGAGGGTTATGAAACCGTAAAGTAAACCAGACACGAAAGCAAGTGAATCGATTATTTTCTTATTTATATTAAACCAAAATACTTCTATTGTATGGAGATTTCAACCCACAAATTTGAAAAAACCAATTTCGTTGGAATTGCTTATTTAGTTGGACCAAGAACTTTTTTATCATTTTTGCAAAAAAAAACTAACCACATGGTCCTAATTTTGAAACTTTATCTAATAAAAAAAAGGTTTCCTATTCTTCCTTCACAACTTACAGGGAGACTAACTAATCTTCAGTATTTTCTTCAATCTCAACGTATTTTTCTAAACCTTCTCCACATATCTGCTACTACAAATTTCTATGATACCCAGTGTTCCCATTCACACAAAATTTGTCAAAAGTATGATAACTGCTCCAAAAACATCTTGAAATCCTCACCTGAATCAGCCAAAACTTTTCTGCACTTCCTCTTGTATTTCATTGACAAAAACTCATTCCACCTCACCATGGAATGACGAATATCCTTTTTCAAAACCTACTGTATTCAATCCTCGTCATTCAATCATACTTCAATAGTGATTTCTTCATCTCTTCCTCCACTTAAGGACTCTTTCATTCTATGCTTGACCACTCTTTGCCTCCATCTTTCCTCTTAACTTGCAACTCCACAAATATATCTCTATTTAGACCTTTATGTCTTACCACAACCATCAACCCAATATTGATCCGACTTATTATTATTTGAAGAGGCTTATTTAATGCAATAATCAAATCCACAACCCTTCTTAGCCCAAGTTCCTTTTTTCCTTTAAATTTCCATGAAATCAGGGTATGTTGTCCCATCTGGATACATCATCCTTAGAATGATGTTCAACCTAAGTTCAATCCTATGATGTGACCTAAGTTCAATCCTATGATGTCACCTATTGCACTCTCATAGATCAATATATGGGTGGGATTATGAAACATATAGGTGGACTATTCATTTGAGCACATTCTTCCATGGGACCAACACATTGCTCATAATCTCATATTTAAGTTTTAGGAACTTCCTAGCATCCTTGAAAAAGTAGCAAACTAACTCAAATGAGGGTTATGAAACCATAAAGTAAACAACACACGAAACCAAGTGAATCGATTAGTGCCATGATAAATGTAACAAGTATTCATACAACTGAGATTTCTATTACCAAAGAATGCATTGAGTTTGACAAATTTAAGATCCAAATAGATATGCTCTGTATTGAATTCATGAAACTCTTAAAAGAATAGGATGTGTAATTATTCCCATATAGGTTATAGGATTTTCATTTCATGGGTGCACTAAGTTTTCCCTAATTGAAACAGTTGGTACTATGATAAAGCCAACACAAAATTCATTGGGGGCTTTGGAGACCCCATACAATGTATTCATATGTGTGATAGGAATGCAGATGGAAAATTGAAATATGGTTGTACCAAGAGAAACAAGGCACACTATCCAGCGAAGTGAAATAGAGGTGTCACATAAAATAGAAAAAAAAATTGACCACTCATTTCTTATTAAAAAGAAAAATCATTTAAGATAATTAAGAAGGGGAACTAATTACATAGATTGAAAAAAATAAAATAAAAATATCACAAAGATCCATATGGAAAGTAACTGATTCATTTTAGCTGTGTGGGTGGATAAAATAGATCCATGTTCTATATGAAATAAAAGAACCCACAACTTATACTTTTATGGAAGCATGAAATGTATTTCCTGTAGGCGCTAGAAAATGATTTTCCAACATCTACAGGAAACAAAATTTACACTGTATTAGGTCCACCGTGTAAATTAAGTTGTATGTTGCATTGATAGCACAAGCACTGTGTTGTTCATTGGCTTATCAAAACTATTGGCATTGAGAATAATGTTAGTTTTAGAAGGTATGGATTCAGGTCTTCACGATGACAAAATCAGCCTGTCACGTTCTATGCTGCATGGACAATACAAGCAATGTGTTGTTCATTGGCTTATCAATACTACTCCCATTAAGCATTAGGCAACACCTCTCTTGGTGACTCAATGTATTGGATTTACTGTTATCTATAGATGGTAGTTGGGTACTGCATGGCTACCAGTCTTGAGTATAAATAAGGCAGTTGTTGTATCTTGAGTTTTGCATTACATGTAATAGTTTGTCAGCCCTTGTGATTGAATAAATTGGAGGAGAGTTCTATGGTTATAATACTAGACCTAGCCACATGATTCTGAATAATGTATCCTTAATTGGTAACAAGTTTAGAATCTCAAGAGAACAATCTATAAGTTGCTCGGGTTTATAATATAAGCCAATGAACAAGGGTTTTAACAAAATCAAAATTTCAAACAGCAATGCTAACATAGCTCGAATCGATAATATAATGATAACAAGGGTTCCTCCCTGGTTTTTATGCTTGAATCGATAGTATAATTCCACGTTGTGTAGCTTGATCCCCCTGAACTGAGCTTGATGCTCCTCCCTTGCGACTGACAAACTGAAAACACATTCGCAAACACATTCGCGTGCGGAATTATCCATCTGTGCATTGATGGAGGTAGGTGGCCGGTGGTCATGGGGGTGGCGGATGGGGGAGGAGTTGCGCGAGGGAGAGAGGTGGAGGAGGATGCGAAGCAGGGTCCACGTTGTCGTCATTGTCACCATCCACCAGGAGCGGAAGTGTTGTCGCCGTCCGCCAGGAGGGGTCATCGCTGTTGACCACGGGGTCCACAATCGAGCCGGAGAAGGGAGGGGGTTGTCAGAGGAGACGAATCGGGAGCTGTCACATTAGTTTCCAATTCATCGAACAAAAGATTCTTCCCATTTCCATCACGTCGCTGGTTTGAAGGAAATAGAATCTACAATACGGCAGTGGCGTGAAAGGCATGCCTCAAGTGTTCAATGTGTGACATTGACACGATCGATGAAACCCTAATCTCATATCTTTCTGTTAAAATCGACACTACTGATGAAACCCTACTGTCATATCTTTTTGTTAAACTCTTATTTCATCTTTTGAATCATCGCATCCTTTTACAAAGTACAAATTTTTCATGTTTCGTTTATGAAATCCATGGCACCATGGCGGTTTGTACCAAGGACATCTGAATCTCAGGTAAGACATGTCAAATGTTTATTGCAGGATAATTGGGTGTTCTCTTGGCTGTTTATTTAATAGATATTTATTTCCTTTGTATAGTTGGTCGAAGCAAATATATTGGAAATGGTAGAGTACAGAGCAAAGTATGGAATGGGTAGAATTTAAAAGAAAATAAGGTATATGTTTATCTACCCATGTTTGCATTTTTATCTTGAGATTAAAAAAAAAAGCCACTGAATGGTGGGTAGAATGGGAAAAAAACACACGGTGTATAACGCTATGAACTGATTAGTGCTTACGTTTTCATGTAGATATTTAGATAGAAGACAATGAATGGTCACCATAATTTTAATTATTGAGGTATTCAAAAAATAATGGTCGATTGAACCTTTTGTGGAACCTATGAAGAACCATTATTTCTGCAAACTATGTAAGATCCATTATTTCTGCCATTGTGTGAGTAGTTGCCTTGCCTTTCAAGGAAAAGGGGAACTCTTTAGTGGACCACTCGCTTCGATTGACATCTCTTGGTTGAAGGTTCTTTATTTCCTCGTTTCTTATAATATAAAATGGAAGGTAAAATTTGCATGAATGTGAGTGAGCAGATAACGGTCAAGCGGCTAGGAAGATCAGGCAACTTTGGCCATCGTAGGACCTTCCCAATAGCGAATAGTTATACTTAGCTCACATGATTCTTTGTTATGGAGATTCTATAAAGCATAAAGCATCATCAAATTAATCCCGAAGGCGTAAAGCATCGGCCATATTTATAAGTTAATTGGCACAGTGGATCACCCGAAAACCAGGTGAACAACAAATAGGGAAAATTTCTTTTCGAACTCCAAAAATTAGGGTGAGCTCTATATGTTGTTTGTATATCAAACACAAATTGGATGTGCCTCTTATTCACTTTTAGTAGTAATTCAATAGATCCCTTAAATTAGATGGAATTTGTCTTTTCAACGTCCAAGCAGTTGAAATAGATATCCAAATATGTAAGAATTGGTAGCTTCCTAGATCTATAGAATAAATGCTGAAATTTTGTTAAAGTGATAGAAATTTGTAAATTGATTCCATAATATTTCAATGAACAAGATGTTAGAGGATTTTTTTGCTCCAATATTCAATCCTTTCGATTCATTTAGTGATCCAAGTTGTGAGGCAAAGAACCCATGAATTGATTTTAGCCTTCCATCCATTAGAGCAACTTGAAGTAACAGGGCAATCTCCGAAAACAAACTGCTAGAAAAATGGTTTTACAAGGAGTGAGATTCATTCCATCCCTAGCCATTTTCACCACACAACATACATAGTTTTGTAGCTAATGGAGCACATTGCATGTGAATTAATCGCAGGAAGTATCCTTTTGCTGACAAAATATAGTTGCATTGAAAAAAAAAATTCTTAGATAAAAATAATGGGAAAAAGAAAAAGGGACCATGAATAACAAAAAAAAAAACACTTTTTCAATCTTAATGTGAGACCATGAATCGTCAGCGAGATTATTAGATTCCCTAGGCCAATACCACAACAGTTTTTTAAGGTTTTTCGTTTCGAGTCGACTGTTTTCAAAGATGGTATTGTGTGTGTCTTATTGGGTCAGTAGCTTGTTTACCACTAGGTAGTCGTGAGATGAGTTGGCAGTCTGATGACGATTATACACCCTTGTTTGATCCTAAGCTTGGAGAAAAATAATGGTTTACATTTTAAGTTTGTAATAAAGAATTTTGGAGTTTATTATATTTTTGAATTATGTTTATTTATTCAGGAGGAACTTAAAAAGCAAAATAAAAGGAATTATATGTTATATGGAAATATATGAATGATGTTATATGCATTAAGTTTGTTATTGATTAGACATTAATTTATTTATGATAAATAAAATTTATATTTTTATTATAGTTCAACTTTAATTATTTTAATTATTTAAAGTTATTTTTCTTATATTTAATATTATTTATTTATTTTATTTATTTAAAATTTATTTTTCATATATCTTATTGGCTGATATTTTTAACTTCTTATTGTGAATATCCACGTCGGTCACATAGAAAAGTGTATGACTTGCACATTGTCCACATGACCGAAAAGTGTATGGCTTGCACATCGTCCACATGACCAACGCTACTTTTTATTTAAAATGCATATATTCTACCAATGTTTGTCTGAGGAGACTGAATATTTTTTTTTTTTAAACATAAATGTTTATCTAATTGTTTTTAGTGTGATTGTTTGGAAGTTTTTAAGGTCTAATTTCTCTAAAATCCAAGAGAAATTTATTGAAATCATAAGTTTCATGGATAACTTTTGCACAATCAAAGTGCCTTAGAAGTTTTTGAGGGTGTTGAATCCATATATACAATAAAAAAACTAGTTTAAATAACACAAATCAAGATTTCACATCCATTTTTTAGCCTCAATTCGACACTCACAACTCCAAAAAATTGCACTAAAAACAACTCCAATATTTATTGCTCATTATTTTCTAATATATATATTTCTAAATATTATAATTTTCATTGTTACGTATATATTATTGAATGCTATAATGTTTAATGTTTAAGAGTAAGTCCACATCTCTGGATGTATATTTAACGTTTAATAATGCTATCATGTTTAGTAGTAAGTTCACATCTCTTGATGGATATTTAACAACGTATCTATTTTTAAATGTTATATTGCACTTATCAAGAGATGAGGCCTCCACATTAGAGGATGTTGAATGTTGCAGTGGTTATTGTGCAACGAAATGAAACTGATATCATATAACGATATAGAAATTATAATTTAAATATAAGATTATACATATTAAAATTTGTTTTTATTTTGAAACTAGTGTTTCAATTATATATAATTTTTCCAATATTTGGTAAATGGTTATGATTTAATAAATATATAATAATAATACCAATAATATAGAGAAATGATCAAACTCAAAATATAGTTTTTAATATTTTTGAACATTTTAAATTTTAACTAAGTAGGGGAGGGATGTCATTATTTGTGTGCTCTCCATTCCACGCAAGCAAGTCACGTGGTTTTCACCATGAAGACTATACCACATGTGTTGACTGGATGAAGCCATCTACCATGGTTGGTGCGGTTATTAAATTGCAGGGTGATCATCTTGTTTATGATTTATTCCGCTGTGTTTAGCACCATGACTCTACATCCCTAGGCATTCTTGTCTGGGCCAGGTGTGTGGGTAGTGAGCTCCGCCAATGGCTGGTATGTGAGACGCGAGTGCTTGTTCACCTGGTCCCGCCATTGTGAACTTGTTTCTTTGGTTATGCAGTTTTCTTGCGTTCTTCAATGGTTCTTGGTTGTGCGGTATTGTGAGACTGTTTGTTGGGTGTTTTCATTTGCAGGAGTTCTTAAACGGTTCTTGGTTGTAGGAGTTCTTAAAAAAGCAGCTTGAATGTTTTTTTCGAAAGATCCAATGGGAGTTTCGAGTTGGTTTGGTGGTCGACATGGAGATTTCAAGGTCCATTCAGGGAATTGTTCAATTTATTTGTGTTTTTTTTGCCTTTTTTTTCTGTATTTTTGTGGTGGGATTTTTACTAATTTCTGTGTTTGTTGCAGGTAATGGTGAGGTTGGTGAGGTTTAGGGTGACTGGATTTTGTGGTTCTCCAAGTAACTTATGCTCCTCCTCGATTGGAACTATATTCCTACCAGCCACCTTCTATGTTTTTCAACACTTAAAGTCGTTGGAATATTTGGCTCTCTAGTTGCGGTTGTGTTTTTCAACACTGGAATTTCTTGTTGGGATATTTAGCTCTGGTTGCAGTTTTAAAGTGATAATGTTGTAAAGGGTTTGAATGGTAAAGGGTTTGAATAGTTGACATGTAATATGTTGTGTAAAGGGTTTGAATGTAATTAGTTTTTTTGCTCCTCTTTCAATAGATTTTGAAAGTTGTAGATTGTTGGCTATTGTTTGTTGGGTGTTGGGTGTTGTATTGATTGTTTTTTATTGTATTAAGACTCGAGAGGGATGATTGATTATGGTATTAAACCCTTATTTGAATCTTCAGTAGAATATGAGGGTTTACAAAGTTGACAAGGTTATGGAAATGACTAATTCAATAACTTTTAGGATTTTAATGTGAATTGTGCTATGAGGTTGTTCTGGTCGATCCTAGAAACATTCCTAAATTCATATTTCGTATTTTCAGAAGGCATAGGGTGGTAAATTTCAGAGTGGGAAGGTGGCGTTGCACATCGAGGACTCGATACACTAGAAATTGGGGGAGAAAGGTACGAAAGTTCTTAGATAATAGACCATCCAATTGATTTATCCCTTGACTAAAGCAATAGAGAAAATACGTGGCAGTTGATTTGTCCATCAAAGGAAATGAGACTGTTTATCAGTGACCTCCTTATCGGTTTCAAAACAGACATGAAGACATATTTGATCCCATATATAGCTATTAAGATTAATCTTATATGGATATTACAGTAATCAAGCTCACTAATAGTATACACTTGCTCGAAACATCACTACTATATGCCTAATTGTTCACTTCCAGTAGGATATAGACTGATGAGCCTCTGATATGAGGTGAGTAAAGGATAGTGATTAACCTAGTAACTATAAAGGGCATTGGATGAAAAATATCCCTTATATATTGCCTTTGTTTCATGAAAATATGGACAACTATCCTCTTAACCTTAAGCCCTTTGGGATCAAAATTGGCTCCTACTACATATTATCTAATTAAAAACTCTGGTTCATGACACCTTATGGACATAATATATATACACACACACATACCCTTACACAGGAAAGCGCATATGAAAATATAGAGCATAGTGAAATTATAAAGTATACAATACTTACATATATAATAGAGATTTTCGGATTATCCACAGTGTAAAAACAATCATCTCGACGTTTCGAATCCCAATAAGGATCCATCTTTAGGACCAATTTCTGAATGTTGAAAGATTGAAAGAAGAACAAGACCAAGAATAAATAGGGAAAATGAACAGAAAAAAGAGCTGACCTAATTGATTTAGTCAATTTTATATAATAATTATTTATTTATTTATTTACAAAAAAACCTTAAAAATATTTTTACTAATATTAATTATGTTTAATTCAATTATAATATTTTAATTAATTAGGTTTAATTCAATTATAATATTGTAATTATTAAAAAAAATATTGGCATATGTGTTAATAAATTTATTTTAATTCAAGCAAAATAATTATAATGTTTTTTATTTTATAAGGGTTAATAAAATGATAACCACAAAAGCCTAAAAATTAACAATACTTACATATTTTATCATGATACATTGTTGTGTATAATAAATAAATAGACCAAATAGAAAATGATTGTTTGGTATGATTTAGTAAAGTAGAATTGAAAATATCATTGGAAGAACATAACTTCTCACATGGAAGGCAAAAGATTTTAGATTTCATATAGTTTACCATTACAAATAGTTGATGTTTGAGCTTCGTTGTCTAAGAAGGTATCCATGCAGGGAATTTAGTGAAGGAAACAATGCATGAAAAATGAAAACTCAAACTACTCTTCTTTGGTGAGAGCTATGAAATTTGTTTCCCCAAGCTATCATTCTATTTTGTGCTCAACCTTTGTAGAGAGCTATATACATACTCTGCATTTTATATTGAAGCTTTGTAATTTTAAGTGAGTTTTGTGCATAGATCATTGTTGTCATGTTGCATATGGCTAAGAGAGAGAGTTGTTGTGAGCATATTTGTTTTTTGTGTGAGTGAATGTTGTCTTGACTGTTCACTGTTGTATTTATTGTTGGTTGTTGTGTTGAGACTCGAGAGGGGTGATGGATTATGAGAGTTATGTTGTAGAGATGATGATATTGTGATTTGTATTAACCAAGTTTATTGTAGGGTTATGTATTGGCATTTTGTATACTGACATTAATTTTTTTGCAAATAAGGTATGGCAAAGTGTTACATGTAACATAGATATATATACATACTTTGCATTTTATATTCATGCTTTATAATTTTGAGAGATTTTTGTGTAGAGATCATTGTTGTCTTTTTGCATATGGCTGAGCGAGAGAGTTGTTGTGAGCATATTTTTTTTTTGAGTGAGTGAATTTTGTCTTGACTGTTGGCTATTTTATTGAGATTCGAGAGGGGTGATTGATTATGAGAGTTATGGTGTAGAGATGATGATATTGTGATTTGTATTAATTGAGTTTCTTGTAGGGTTATGTATTTGCATTTTGTATGCTGACACTATTTTTTTTGCAAAGAAGTTATGACAAAGTGTCACATGTAGCAGAGAGCTAAATACATACTTTGTATTTTATATTGAAGCTTGTGTACTTTTGAGTGATTTTTGTGCAGACATCATTGTTGTCATGTTGCATATGGATGATCGAGAGAGTTGTCGTGAACATATTTGTTGTATGTGTGAGTGAGTGTTTTCTTGACTCTTGACTGTTGTATTGAGACTCGAGAGGGATGATTGATTCTGAGATTTGTGTTGTAGAGATTATGATATTGTGATTTGTATTAACTAAGTTTATGTGTTCAGGAGAAACTAATAGCATACATTATCAAATAACTAACAGTACTAACAACATTATAATAGACTATACATGTTCTTTCTAAGAAAGATGTTAATATTCATATGAATGAAGTTTGTATAAAGAGGTATGATTTGCTACATGTGTGTGGATAGATATGTGAGATATGGTGTGTGAAGTATGATGAAAACATTTGAATTATACTTAGTGTAGTAGACAAGAAATATTGGATCTATTAAGATAAAAAATTCCAAACATATAGAAATTTAGAAAATCTTCATAAACTAAGAGAACTAATAGTATACATTATCAAAAAAATAAAAGAACTAACAACATTCTCATGTCAATTTATCAAAATGTTCCATTATAATAGACTATAAATGTTCCTTCTAAGATCGATTTTGGTTACAATGTCGCATACAGTTTGGAATAAATCAACCTTCACGTGACAAGAAAAATAGACAGTCCATCCAAAATCCACATCATAACGTGTTTACAGCCAAAAAAATATAACACCCCTATTTTTTATGGCCTTGAGAATCTTCAGTGCCAAACCCTGAGTTTTCTAATTGAGCCAAGTAGGTTGGCCTTCCTAAGAAAGGTTGATTAGGATGTGGTTGATTGGTGCCATATAATTGAAAACAATTTGTCCCTTCCAACCATGGAGGAATTGAGTACCCATACTTCACACTTGTGCTAAGTGGAGGTGTCTGATGAACATACATTGAATTCACACCTCGTGTGGTAGGAATAAGGCAATTGGGTAAACCCTAATTTTGAAAGTGAGGCACTTGAATGTTTATGAGGTATTGGAATAACGGTGTATTATTTGAAATATTGTCCAATGTGTTGGACATTTCCCTGGTTTCATCAACTATGCTTGCATCTATGTTAACCATATTAGTCATCCCTTGTTCCTTTTCAAGCATTTGTTTAGCCTTTCTTGCTTCGTTTTCTTTTCTTGCAGTTTTTTTTTGTTGCTCCTTCTCTTGTTTTGCTCTCTCTCTTTCAAGCCTTGCTCTCTCTGTTGACCGGATAAATAAATCTTGCGGACAATATCGATCTCCCTAGTACCAAAAGGTAATCTAGCAACAAACAGCCAAAAAAACCTATCTTTCTCTAAACATATGTGATTTACAAAATAATACTATAAAGGTGTTAAGGTCTTACCGTAATTCCAATGCTTGTTTGAAGTTATTTTCCCTTGTGCACTTGAAGGAATTATCTTTATAAACCTGCAGTCACAAACAAGCAAACATTAAATAGCACCTGTATAGTAAATATTATAAATCATGCCTATCATGGTGATCAAGGAATCCATGAAATAAACAGTTATTTAACAGCTTATTGAGAAAAATGAATTCATTTGTATTAACTTTGAAAGAAGGAAAACCTTACAACCTTAGCCTTGATGTTGAACAGGCCTTCCCGGGGTCCGAAGCAGGAATCTCCTCTACTCTGACAAGCCTTGCACTCTTCCAACCAAGACAGATAGAGGTATGTGATCTTTCCTCACAAAATCTCAGTCAAATGAGTCTGAATCCCAACAGCACTTAACCTCAAATAATTCTAAACCTTGAACTCCCCTTGAGGTTACCCAATACCAATTTTTATAGTGCAAAAGAGGAGGTTTCAGTTCCAACTATGAAGGGATAGAATCCTCCTTCAAAGGGATAAGCTCCTCACATGAAGGGGTTAGCTCCATAAGGTAAGGGATACATGAACCTCAAAAGAGTGGTTCTGCCACCGCAAGATTCTTTCTAGAGGCTTCTAGAAATTACTGAAAGTGAGTTTTTTGAGTTTACTTGCGCCTTTTTAATCTTTTCCAGGGGTCCGCACCCATAACACAGAGAAAGTGCGTTCAAGTACGTAGGAGTCATGAACATTAGGTGCCGGACCACAGGCAAGATATAGAGAAAGTGCGATACTAGAGTTAAGGAGATTTTTAAGAAATTTTCTCTTATTTTCAAGGCTTGACATGAGGAACTGATGTGTTAGACTTGCAAAGGAGGAAGTATGAGTGATAATGAGCTCATACAAATAGCAGAATGTCAATGTGACAATTTTTAGTGCAATAGATTGCCCCCTAAAGTGCAAAGTTTGGAATAAATGAAGCTGAAGTCTGTCATATATGAAGAGTGCAGTACTTTATCATCTTAAGGATCATCCTGTGGACACCCCAGTCAGAACCTGTAAAAACATTTAATGCAATATATATATATATATATATATATATATATATATATATATATATATATCATCGCTGAGGTAGGCATTCCAATACTCTAATCAAAACTAACAAAAAAACTGATTTAAACTACTCTGATACAAGAATGATTTTCAATACATCAATAGTATAGACATGTATAGACACAATATGGACGCAACCATATGTTTATTAACAATCCATTGTATGAATAACAAAATTCCTCGCACCCTGGATGGTAGAAACTAGATCCAGGGTCTTGATTTCCGCATCTCGAACTCGTATGATTCTATCCATATGAATGAATGTGTTGAAGTCGAACATGGTAGAAACCACTTGATTACTAGTCAATGATGTAAATTGTTAACAAGTGTGAGAGTAACCACTAGTAATGAAAATGGCCCTCAAAGTACTCAGTACAATCCATGAAATGTGAATGAATGAGTTGAAGTTGAACATGTCACGGAATCTTTCGATCGAAGGTCATTGATGCAACCTGTCATCGAAGGCGAGAAACCTGCCATTGAGGCATGCAAATTTTAAGGTACTGACGATTTCTAGATCAACTTCCTAGATAATGAGCTATCATCGATAGGAAGTGATATGTTGTAGGCAAGCCCACAACACGAAATCATAGATCAAGTTTTGAAGAAATTTATTGGCAAGGACTGACTCAGGGATGGTCAAAATGGATGACAGATATTTTGCAGATGAATGGTTTATTTGAACTGTCCTATTAAACACATAACAACACTGTAGATGGCTTGGTGACAATTGACGCAAAGCTAATACCCAGAAACCGGCTAAAGACTTTCAATATGGTTCGATTAACTATTAGGCAAAGGATTTCCCAACCCAGGTGAACAAAAGTTTTGTGTTCAAGAGTGGTTGACGGGCTTTTCGAATAATCAAAATACAACAAACAGGTTCATATTTCTCTCTTTTCCCCTCCATTTCTGGCAAGTACCTCTTTATTTTTGACAAGCTTGAGGAGGATAACATTTGCTTGTTTATAAGCTCATCCTTTGGATGAGTCCAACTCAATTTAAGATTCGAACCCTAAGAAGGAATGGTTCGTTCCTGTTTTGAAATTGAACAGGTCCTTTACTGTTAAATTTTAACGAGTCCAGTATAGGAGAAACTCAGTGTTTTTTTCAATTTTAGAGAGTTAGAAGAAAAAAACATAAGAAGACTCCATGGGGGTATTTTTTCGTAAATTTAGTCTCTCGATCCCGAAAAAGGATAAAATAATGCAGGAGAGAACTCTATTGACTGTAATTAGTCAACGTATACCTTTTTCGTAAATAGTCCATTTCAGTCCGTAAAAGAGGTAAACTTATATTGAAGGGACGATCATTCATTTATTTTAACGAGTTCGAATAATCAAGTGCTCGGCAATCTTTTCAATTTTCGAGAGTTTGAAAAGAGCTTAAAAGAGGACTCCAAGTTTTCTGTTTTTTGTAAATTTTTTAAAGAGTCCGAAAAAGTGATAAAAGTATGCTCTTTGTTGAAAAACGATCACTTTCCCCGAAAAATCCAATTTCTGCACAAAAAATCGAAACATTACACATACCTGTTTAAGATAAATAAAAATTATTTCAAAAATAACCTTTTTAAAGGGAAAAATAAACAAATTAAAAATTCATTTATTCGAAAAAACCTATAAAAAGGACTTTTCTAACTTCATTTTTACCATTTGTGTTCAGAGTGAAAAGTAAGAGCTTTGGGTAAAAAATTTCCTGCGAAGATTTTGGAAAATTCGTCCAACGAAATCGAGAACCGTCAGCTCCAGGTAATCCATGACCTCCCTATCTTGCATTTCATCTGTTCATATTTCATTTTAAGGCTTTATATTTCATTTTTAAGGGAAAAATAGGTTCAAAAAATCGCCCGTAGGGATCAGTAGGTGCAACACGCGGGCCCTGCGGACCCCAAATTTTTTCCACATAGAAAAAGGTTGTGGGTCCGCACCTGTCTCAAAGCGCTCGTGCATTCCTATGCACTGTGTATGAGAACAGAGTGCAGACCCCGCATAGTTAAATTTCAAACTTAAATTTCTTTAATTCCGCCCAAATTTTTTTAAACTAGATTGTTCTAATATATCTCTTTATGCATTGTAGGATATACAAGATGCTAATTTGGAGAGAACGTGAGCATGAAGACGTAGATGACGCCGCAATGCTCCATTTTCCTACAATGCAGGCATTAAGAGCATGCGGTTTGTATAAATTTTGGGCCATTCAGGGCATGAGAGCACAAGTAGACCTCATGACGTGGTTGGTGAACAAGTGGAATGTACAGGACCAGTGCTTCATTATTGGCAGCCACCAGCTCGAAATTGAGCTGAAGGATATCTATTTTTTGACTGGTTTTTCCAAGAGGGGCGAACAAATTTCTCTGTTTGGGACTAGGCCAGGTGGCCAGTCTGTCGCTAGTCTTCGACTAGAGTTCTGTAATGATCAGAAAGACCCCCAAGACAAACGGATTGACATAAAAACTATCATCCATCCTGAGCTTAAAGTGATTGCATTTACTGTCACCAGACTATGTGGGAGCGCAGCGTTGCATGTGGCTACCGGTTCCCAAATGCACATTATTGTAGACTGTTTTCAAGGCACCATTTTCAACTGGTGCGAAGCTGTGTTGGCCAATGTAAAAGGCCAACTAACCAAAGCAAAGAACATAAAGCTAAATAACTTTGGATATGGATCCATTGTAGTTACCTTTTCTCTAGAGAGGATCCCCATGTTAGCTCCGTAGAACATTACTGTTGATGTTGGTCGACCTCGAGAACCTAGGATGGTTTGTTGGGTTGCATTGATGGCCCGTCATGCTACTGAGGGCGTCGAGGTTGTTTGATTTCCTTATTCATATTTTCATTGGCTGGAAAACCAAATTTTTGTTATAGAGGACTTTCCATCCGTCGGAATAGATTTCTGCGGCGACCGAGAGATGGCTCTCCCAACAGGGGAACAATGGGATGAATCAAGTAAAAATCATTTTCAACAATTTCTAATTTCTAAATTTTTTTGTATTTTAATTGTCCCAAAACTAATAATCAAAAGTTTAAATGCAGATGTGGGCCCACAGCGACCAGTCCATCTCCAGCCTTATGAGAGGAGGCATCCAGCTACAACCGCACCAGCCCCAGAAGGCCAATCAGTAGAGATCTCGTCTGATTTAGAACATCACCTAGAGCGCCCGACTCTAGACATGCCAGAGACTGACATAGATGATATTCCACTCAGATTACAGAGATATGTGATTGGTGTCCCAGGACCTTTTAGGAGGTTCCTATGTAGGGTGGCCTGGGCAGTGGTCTCTTATCATGATCATCATCAGGGATATGATGATCGTTTTGTAGACTCATAACATTTTTGACCTTTTGTATTATCATTTTTGCCGATCATAAGGTGTATTTCAACCTATGATCGAAGACGATATATATTCTGAAACAAACTTCTATGCTATGATATATCACTATTACCGGCTATCTATGTACATGTTATTGAATGTTGTTTAATCTACTGTTTTGATTATTGCAAATGTCTATTTATCATACTAGAAGCAACTGCATTTGCTAATGTATTTAAATGTCTTGGAATATGCTGATATTCAATGTAATCAAATTCGTGTTCCAAGAGATGAACTCTTAAAATAACCGTAATAACACTGGATTTCTAATGGCATAAACCCTGTTAAGCTGTAATACAAAAAGTTCATAATCCAATCTAACAATCAAACTCCGAATTCCAAACGATATGGATTCAGATAATAACTCAGTCACTGCATTGTACTCTGCAATGTTATTCATTTTTTGACCGAGGCTTACCCCATGCATGGATACTAACTCGTCAGAGGGTGAATAGATAACCCAAGCTGCGGAAGAAATGTTCTGTGTATTACGACAAGCACCATCAGCAAAACTAATGTAGGTTTGAAGAGACGTCGGAATTTGCAATATCAAGAGTAAAACTCAGATAAGCAGGAATAGTGATAAGAACACACTCTAAACTAGGCATGCTTTTTAATCTAAGACACACCAGCAGTAAAGAATCTAATCTAATTAAAAATCTCCACACCAAGTTTAAGCATAATATCTCTTCAGATAAAACCCATTTTTGGGTTTATCTAAAGGGACATCGTCGAAATCTATCAGCTCATAGGCCCCTTTTGCCAGCTTTCGCTTAACAATGAAAGGACCATGCTACATAGGCACAAATTTTCCAGCCCCTAGCTTATCGTTGGCTTGATCGTACACTAAAACTAGGTCTCCTTCTGAAAAACTACGAGGTGTAACATTTCTATCGTACTGAGCCTTTATTCGTTTGACATGAGCCTCGTTTGCTAATCCAACATTTCATCGATTCTCATCTAGTTGAGCCAAGTACAAAAAAAGCTTCTCCTCTTCAGACGTAGCTGGAAGTAATTCTATGGCTAATTTAATGACAGAATTTTGCATTCAATAGGAAACATAGCTTCCAAGTCGTAAACCAGTTGAAAGGGAGTGAAACCAGTTGACGTTTTTACTAAGGTCCGATATGCCCAAAGTGATGAAAATAACATGGAATGCCAATTCCACTTATGAATACCAATAATTCATCTGATCATAGTGACTAAAACTTTATTGATAGCTTAAACCAGACCATTAGCCTGCGGGTAATAAGGAGTAGAACTATCGTGGCGCAGGCCAAGTTAATCTGTTAGTTCAGTCATCATGATATTTCGAAAATTACTTCCATGATCTGTAATAATGGCTTGAGGAACCCCGAATCTAGCAATTATATGATTGAATACGAAAGTTGCAGCAGTCTTTTCGTCTGCCGAAAATGTAGGCATCGCCTCGGCTCACTTAGTAAAATAATATACCGCTAGGATAATATACGCATGCCCCCCGGGCAAGTGAGGGTTACATGTAATAAATTCAATACCCCATTTTGCGAAATGACCGACAACAATTATAGGGTGAAGAGGAGCAGGTGGTGCACACATTTTACGATAAAAAACTTAACAATTGTGGCATTTCCGGACTGCATAGATATAATCTTTGAATAACGACGGTTAGAAATAACCAGCGCGCAATATCTTTTGGGTTGTGGCATACCCAAACATATGACCGCCACATGCATCAGAATGGAAATAATTTAGAACCTTCTTAGCTTCTTCATGAGTAAGACAATGTCGGAAAACAGAATCTGCTCTGCGACGATAGAGTGTATCACCAATAATATTGTATTGTTGGGATTGGAAATGTATTTTCCGTCTCTGAGATCGTGAAATTTCAGGCCGAAAAGATTGGGTTTGGAGATAAACAATAATATCCCCATACCATGGATCAAGAGTACTGATAAGAAACAAGGATTCGTCCACAATGGGCTGCTCCACCACAGTTTCAGTATCAGAAGAGGGGAAATCACACATCAGTTCTGCAAAAACCGAAGATTTCTTTGCCTTGTATTTTTCAAATTCTAAGTCAAATTCCTGCAGGATAACTATCCATTTGGAATACTTGCCCCTCAGCAATTGTTTGGTCAAGATGTACATCATAGGGTTACAGTGAGAAATTACTGTGGTTAAGATGTAGTGTCGAAATCTTTGGATAGCTTGAATAGCTGCCAAGACCAATTTCTCCACATGCATGTATTTGATCTCAGTCAGATGCAGATTTCGACTAAGATAGTAAATCACATGTTCATTGTTGAATTCATCTTCCTGAACTAAAACCATCCCAATGGTGGAATGAGAGGCGACGAGGTACAAAAAATAGTCTCGGTTGTAGTTGGGAGGATGCAATAACGGTGCATGGGTCAATGCGTGTTTAAGTGCATCAAAATATCGATCAACGATCTCATCCTAAAAGAATGGAACATTCTGTTTCAACAACCGGGTAAAACCCTTTGTTAGCTTGGCGTAGTTAGGAATGAACCAACATAAAAAGTTTGCTTTCCCCTGCAAACTTTGGAGTTGGCGTAGAGTCGAAGGAGGAGGTAGATTGACAATAACTTTGACCTTCGACGGATCAATGTGAATGCCTGCTTTGGAAACAAAAAATCCCAGTAAGAGACCCGATTCTACACAAAAAACACATTTGTGTGGATTCAGCTGAATTCGATAATGCCTACATCTCATAAAGATAGCTCGTAAATGAGTGAGATGGTCGGCCCTATGCGATGAATGAGCAGGTAAATCATCAAGAAAAGGCTGCACAATGTGCTTAATGTCATGAAATGCGTAATACATAGCCCTTTGAAAAGTTTCCCCAATGTTCTTCAATCCAAAGGGTAGTTTGCAATAAGCAAATGTCCCCCATGGACAAATGAAAGCTGTTTTTGGATGATCGGCAGGGAGTATGTTTATTTGATTGTAACTGGAAAAACCATCCATAAAAAAAAACATTTCACTGCCAGCATAATCATCAATGATTTGATCGATATAGGGGGTTTGATAATTGTCTTTAGGACAAGATCGATTAATATCCCTATAGTCGATACATACTCTTATCATTCCTTCTTTTTTATTAACATGAACAATATTCGATACCCAATCCGTTAAAGGAATTGGATCAATGAAACCTGCACGAAGTAATTTTTCAACTTCGGCTTGATAGTAGCAACTTTTCTCGGATGTGTTTGACGTAAACGTTGACGGACAGGTTTGGCATCCGGGTAGTCCTAGCATTTCCTCATATGACCAGGCAAAAACATCACAGAATTCTTGAAATAGGGCTTTATAAGATTGGATTTCATCGTCCGTACAACAAGCACCTATATGAATGTTTTCAATTATTCTTGGCTTAACTGAAATGTCAATTGGAATCGTTCGAGAGATATTTTCCAAATTTAACTCAGAATCAGGATTTTGCAATGGATTCTGCTGTTCTTTGACATATTTAGCAGTAAAAATAGAAGCGAAATCATTTTCAAAATGATCCAGCTCAGGTAAAAACAAAGATCGATGATGTAGATCTTCCCATGGTAAATTGTCAACAGACAAAAGTTCACGAATTTTCTTATCAGTATGAACAAGATCAGGAAATGTCATTGTGGCTGAGCTAGATATAGAAAGTGATTCCTCATGGATCCCATTCATTGGATCAATTTCGGTTGAAGAAGGATCGGAAAGTGACTGTATAGCCTGATATGCAATTTAAAAGGGACTCAAAGGCATCGCACCATCAAATAAATCCAACTCGGAGTCGAAAGGTACAATCCAAGGATCATCAAACGTAATACTATTTGACGAAATCATATGAATAGTTGCAATAGAAGGCGATACGTTAGGAGGAGGAAAGGAAAAAGTTCCTAGTAAACCAGAAACTTTAATCAAACCTTCCCCAACATCCTTGTAAGGGATAGCCGTTTTACCGATGTGTTGGATAGTTTCTGTAGAGGTTGGATTGGATGAGAAATAAGTTAACTGGTCTATTGTAACAATCTTTCCCTGATGTGGAAACTTGATAAGCCGAAAGACCGATGAAACAAAAACAATCATAGCATAAGACCAACTACAACCTAGGAGAAGGTTGTAATCTAGAGGGGCATCAACCACTTCCACATCTAGATTTACGGTTTTGCCTTCAACCCCTATAGGTAAATCCTGCAAAATACTGAAAGGATGGAACCCTCGGCCATCAAAAGCCTTTAGAATCATCGGAGACTGATTGAGTGTAGGATAACCAAGAGATTTCCAACACTGGATCGACATAATACACGTAGAAGCCCCTTCAAAAATCACAGTCCGAAATATCGGTCTGTTTTTTACTAATACTGGAATCTGGAAAGCCATTTGATGAGGTATGCGGGGTGTAATATTCTCTAAATCGAAGATTATAAGGTTCGAATCCTAAATATCGACAGCTCCTATAGAAGATAAAATTAATTTACGCTGTGCTGGGCATGATTGCAGCACTTCCAAAGCCGACATTGCTGAAGGGGAAATAGCTAAGTCCTTAGCAATGTTGTAATTTTGAGCAGCTCTCACATGTGGATTGAAAGCTGATTTACGAAGTACACCTTTAGTAAGCGGTTTGATTACTAAGTCTGGATTGGGTTTCTCGATCTGTAGCGGATCAGAAATAGGAGGAGGTGTAGTTGATGTGTTTGAATTAGAATATTCTGCTTCTTTACCACCAACAGGATTTTTACTACCATAATCTTGCGATCGCATCGCAATCCTGACATGAGACATCATCATAATAGGTTCTTCTGAGGCATTCGAGGTGGAACCAATCATCTTACTGTCTTGAGTTGGAAAAGGATCCTTTAATACAACAGGCTATTGAGAAACTTTAACGAATTTTGAAACCTCTGCTCGATGTGGGCATTCCTTAGTAAAATGATCCTCGTCGCAAATGAAACAAGGATATCGAGGCTTTCTTTTTTCGTCATTAGATTCAGTTTTATCTGCTTATTCTTTTGAATTACTTTTGTTTCTATTTTCCCCCTTCTTTTTACCACCGGATTTAGATTTGGCCTTAGATGTCTCTACGACATGAATGTCGGCAGAAATTTCAGCGGAAGACTCTCCTTTCGGGGAATCAGGTAAAGTGATTATAGGAGAAGAATTCTTTGAAGATTTCTTCTTGCTTTTAGTATTAATTGTACCAATCATATCATCAGCAGCACGAGACCCTGAAGGAGCTGCAATTATTTTACCTTGCATATAGATGAGGTCAAGATACTGAGCTTTGGCAATGACTTACTCCTCAGTAACAACTCATGCCTTAGCTACATCTTCAGTAATTTTGGGTAATAATGATTTAACAAACCATTCTGCCAAAATTTGATCTGGAATGTAAACTTTCACTAAACGCCTTATACGTCGCCATTCATGAATATGATCAGAAATATATGTGGAAGTGGATTGCTTTAGCGAAGTCAATAGTTCCGTGCCATTGTGGTATCAGACAGGAAACTGAAAATGAGTTAAGAAAGCAGTTGCTAACTGACTGAAATTATTAAAAAATCCTCGTGGTAACTCAATGTACCATTTGGCGACAAGACCAATAATAGTTCGTTGAAAAATACGTAAGTGAATTGAATCATCAATTATCGAATTAGATGCACACCAGAGGTGATAAGTCATAACGTGATTTGATGGATCCTCTCCTGAATTACCCTCAAATTTTGGTATATCACTGGGCAACTTATGCGGAATTGGTGGCCAATACGGATAATAGAAAATTGGATCATTCGTAAGGCGTGACAAATCAGGTAAATCCAAAGTTGCAATAAATGGTAAGTGACAGTTAGGGTCACGAAAAACTTGAGTAACAAGAGCAGTTCCGGGAGGAGGATACCCAGGATAACTGGGAATCAGATTTGCATTAGGAATGGTATAACCTCCCAGGAAACCAGAATTAACCGGACCAAACTAAGGCTGTTGAGGCTATTGATAAGTATAGCCAGGGTATGGTTGATACTGATAAACTGGGTTTTGTGAAACGAGACTGAATTGATATTGTCCCTGGTACGGTTGATACGTGAATTGTGGTTGACTTGTAACAATCATACTTGTACCAGCTTGTCCCGCAGGTATTTGGACCGAAGTCTGAACTGTAGGTCCTGACTGGGGTACATAGACTTGAGGGAATTGCATGGATGCAGGGATAGAAGAACTCAGAGCTACAGATATTTCAGAAACAGGTGTTATAGGTTGAACAGAATTGCAGCATTACAACAGTTTGAGGCGGAGTAAAAGGTGTACTAGGTCCATACTACTGAACAGAACCAGGTGCAGGGATTTGAACAGTAGGCTGAACAGGTTGCTGGGTTGGACCAGAAACCAAAGGTTGTCCAGGTTGAGTAGACAACTGCACATTAAGTTGCATAGTCTGTTGAGTTTGGGACGGATCCCACACCATGTTTACTCCGGGGTATTGTCCCGTAGAAGGTTGTACATATGAAGGACCATAGCCTGGTTGAATGTAGGGTTGATAATTAAGAGGTAAATTTCTAGCTCCTTGTACAAATGATTGACCAGAAGGCGGTTGAAAACCTTGAGTTGGGTATTCACCTTGAGGTTGATAACCCTGAGGCACGTACTGAATCTGGGGTTGATAAGGACCTTGAGGAACATAGTGAGTTTGGGGTTGACCTTGGGGTATGTACTGTCCTGAAGGTTGATAACCTTGAGGTATGTACTGTCCTTGAGGTTGCTCTCCAAAATAATATTGTGCTACAGTTTGTCCTGGGAAAAAATTACCATGTATTTTCCCCCCAGGTGGTAATTGACTGCCTTGAGCTTGACCCGTAGGTAGTAACTGACTGCCTTGAGGTTGCCCCCCAGGCGGTAACTGACCACCTTGAGGTTGCCCCCCAGGCAGTAACTGACCACCTTGAGGTTGAGGATTCAGAATATTACCAGACATCATAAATATTTGCTCTGCATTCGACGTTTCAGTTTTAATTCCATTAAGACCAGGTGATAATACTTGTTCAATCGGTCGAGGAGCTGCTCCTGAGAAAGTACCAGAAAGAGCCTAATACCCGGAAGGAACAGAAGGACCACTGTGTAAAAATGCTTCCAGTGATTGGGAAAACATAGATGACTCTCCTACCATGATAGATGAAGGATAATAACCTCTAGGCGTAGGATGAAAAAAAATTAGAGGTGGAGAAAAAACAAGACCCGAGTTTTCTAAAAAGTTTGTCAAAGATATATACCAAGCGTCACACCTAATAGGGCTGTAGAAAATAGATTCACACTCCCTAAGATTCAAAGACTGAGGGGATTCAGGAAGAGATATCTCTTCGTCTGGACTAGCAAGTTCTTCAATAGAAACGAGGCCAGATGGAAGATCTTCAGTAACAATATTTCTTACCCTAGGTGAACCAGGATCACTAGAAGTTGGAGTATTAAATCCTGAGGATGTTTCCAAAACAAAATATTCAGTGTCAGGCTCAGAAATTTCAGGTTTGTCAGCTAGTTCACTGGAAGGAGAGATACTACCAGTAACTTCGTTAACTGAAATCGGTTCTTGAATGTGTTCTGTCGTGGGTATTTGATGATCAGGATGAACAACTATAGATGAACTTCCAATTTCTGTTGATTTAATTCTACTGCTACTAGATGATACCATAGCACGCAGCCCTTCAAGCTGGCTTGGTGTATATTCAGGGGGCTTCCCCTGAAGTCTCCGGAATTGTCTCGGTAATTCTGCCACGATTAAATATTAATCAATCACACGCAAACAAAGAAAATTTCAATGAAAACACCTAAAGTCTCTAAAGAAACAAACAGCTGAATCACATGCCTAAAAAAATCTAAGAGTTCAAACCACACACAAACAATAACTTCCCGTACTAAAAACACTATTTGGTGATGAAATCCAACTTAGCAGAAGTTTAATACAGAAAGGGCGGTTCGAACAGTTACCCCGACAACCTGCTTAATGAAACAGACTGGCACAAGTTTCTTCACAAAACCATCTCGAGTGAAGATAACCCCCCAGAGAGTCCAAGTGAGTCTAGTCGACGTCTACTCCAGGTATATTGAGATCTTTCCTTCACCGTCACCTTAGGAAATAATCTTAAGCTTATGGACACTAAGGTTACCAACAGTAACAAATACAACTGGGGGAACAGTCTACGATCCGATTCCACGTGCAAGGGCAGAGTAACAAAGCTCAATCCCCTTGAAGGCTCCTTGACATGGTCAATCCGAGGTTTACCAACAAGTGACCCTAGACTTCTCAACAATGGTTAATCCGAGGTTTACTGTTTGTAATGCACGCAGATCTTCTATCTTTCCCAATGAAACATAATTGATTGTCTCAAAGGTTCGGACATGATCTCGTGATTAACTCTTTTAAGAGAAGCTTCCCAGATTGTACCAATTACAATTGGATTTATCTCCTACCGCAAGATTTATCTACTTGTTTGTTTTTACTATCTTGGAGAGTTAATTACTCCCTACTCCAAGATACCAGCCTAAGCTATATTGGTGGTAAGAGCCCTAGAAATAAAAAGATTACTAGATCAATTTTAATTAAGTGTTGTTTTTATGGGTTGTTCTTTAAGTCAATAGGTATGGAAATGAAACTTTGATGGTGTGAATACTCGACTTCCAAACACTAAAAATGCACCTAAAAATGATAATCATTTCGTTTCTCTTTCAATGAAATTCTAGCTAAAGAAAGAGTTCGAGAATGCAATTCTTTTGAGAGACAATTATTTCTTTGAACATGAAGAATAAATGAAAGAAAATCTTTTTTTTTTTTTAATAAGAACTCAAAATGAGACAAATAATCAATTCTCACAATAAATCCTTTTTACTTTCAAGACTCGAAACTACAGAAGGAACTTTCCTTCAAAAGAGATCTACAAGTTCTAGACAACATTCAAAACTACAAAAACTAATTTTGAGATCTACAAACTTTGAAAATCTAATTGAATAAAAGCTTTAATTTTTTTTAGAATGTTTTACTTAGTTGTTCAGTAAACTAAGGATTCATTTTTCCAGAATAACAAACAAATCAAAAACATCCAGATATGTTTCCTTTTGTAAAAATGAAATTCAAAACTTGTAACAAAGTTTGTTCAAAGATTTGCAAAGAGACAACTAGATCTATTTCTAAAGAAAGGATGGATTTCACAACCAAGTCAGACTCATCAAGAAGACAAAAATACCAGTGTGATCTGAGGTATTTCGAGCTTCCAATCTTTGAGTCACTACAGAGACCAAGTGAAAACCAATCCAAGTATGCAAAACTTCTAGAAAATCACCCAAAACATAAATAATGTTGGAACTCACTCACAAAAGGCTTTTGACAAGAACAACACAGATCTGGGCAGGTACTAGAAACCCTAAATCAAATTAAAGATAAAATAGAAGAAGAAATTTGGAGTTTTTTAAAAGATTGAAGAGGGTCTGCAGGCCCTAGAAGTAACAGGTGCGGTCCCGCACTGGTTACTTAAGGAAAGTGTGAAACTGCCTGCACTGTGCAAGAAAGCAAAGTGTGGTCCCTAGAAAAGTTCAAGAAAAACACAAAGACTTCAAAATTTTAAAAGCAAAGTAAATCTAAGCCACTCAGGCAAGTATCCATTAATAAAAAACCAGGAAAATCATTTTCTCAAGTCAAAATAAAGCAAAACCAAAAAAACAAGAATCCTTCCCCAGTGGAGTCGCCAATTTGTTGACCGGATAAATCAATCTTGCGGACAAGATCGATCTCCCTAGTACCAAAAGTTAATCTAGCAACAAACAGCCAAACAAACCTATCTTTCTATAAACATATGTGATTTACAAAAGAATACTATAAAGGTGTTAAGGTCTTACCGTAGATCCAATGCTTGTTCGAAGTTATTTTCACTCGTGCACTTGAAGGAATTATCTTTATAAACTTGTAGTCACAAACAAGCAAACATTAAATAGCACCTGTATAGTAAATATTATAAATCATGCCTATCATGGTGATCAAGGAATCCATGAAATAAACAATTATTTAACAGCTTATTGAGAAAAATGAATTCATTTGTATTAACTTTGAAAGAAGGAAAACCTTACAACCTTAGCCTTGATGTTGAACAGGCCTTCTCGGGGTCCGAGATAGGAATCTCCTCTACTTTGACAAGCATTTCACTCTTTCAACCAAGATAGATAGAGGTATGTGATCTTTCCTCACAAAATCTCAGTCAAATGAGTCTGAATCCCAACAACACTTAACCTCAAATAATTCTAAAGCTTGAACTCCCCTTGAGGCTACCCAATGCCTCTTAACACAACACTTAACACAGAGAAAGTGCGTTCAGGTACACAGGAGTCATGAAAATTAGGTGCGGGACCGCAGGCAAGATATAGAGAAAGTGTGATACCAGAGTTAAGGAGATTTTTAAGAGCTTTTCTCTTATTTTCAAGGCTTGACATGCAGAACTGATGTGTTAGACTTGCAAAGAAGGAAGTATGAGTGATAATGAGATCATACAAATAGCAGAATGTCAATGTGACAATTTTCAGTGCAACACTCTCTCTTTCGATGTTGTGCTGCAACAGTCTTTGCTTCCTTCTTCTCCTTGGCTAGTTACTTTTCTTTTTTTTTAATCCCGAATTTCAATTTTTTTTTAGACTCAACTAAGAGTTTTATATTCTTCTTCTGAGGTGAGTAACTGTGAACTTCGGCCCAAACAAACACTAACAGGTCTTCCTTGCTTCTTTTTCATTGACAATCTTTCTACTAGTAGCTTTAGGAACTGCCCAAGTAACTTCTCCACCCCCTACTTGCATGTCATTGCTTGGCACTTGCCTTTCAGTATCCGTGAAAATTGATTCAACTATATTGTTATCTTCATCTGATGCCTCGTTATGTGCCTCATCTTCTTCCATTGATCTTTTGTCCATAAAAAAATGAAAAATTTCACTGTTGAATTCAGTTGGTTGTGGAGGCATGTTCATGCTTTGTTCATTGGTTCTTGAGACACTGTATTCATTCAAATTAATCAAGGCTTCTGCCAGCCATGATGGTGGGTTTACTTGGTTTGGAAATGTCAATTGGTCATTTTCAATGTCATTAACAATATCAACAATTTCTTTTTCAACTACATCTGCATTGTCAACTGCATGTTCAACAATATCATTAGTAATATCAACAACAAAAGTTCCATGTGCTTGAGTTAGTAGAAAAACCTCTATGTTGTTATCAATTTGTTCATGAATATACTGTGTTTCATATACATGCTCATCATCATCAGTATATAATTGTCTTTGAGAGAGAGAAATTATATTACCAACTGCAACCACATCATCTTGTTCATCTACTTCTTGCCCTTCTTCCTAACCATCTGCATGAAACGTTCGGCTACAACTAGTAGCATGCATAGGAGCATCATAATTCAATGGCCAAACTCATGTCCTCCTAAAGCCAAGCATGATATTTTGATGGTGTTAGAGCCCTTTTAAAAGCTTTATTTGAAAGCTCTTCTAGCTCAAACCTTTCACCTCAACCCTTGGATTCTTTTTCATCCATGCAACATGTTCTAACTTGAAATATTTCTTGAAAGGGCCAAACACACTAACATCAAGGGGTTGTGATCTGTGAGTGGTATGAGCAGGCAATGTTAAAAGGTCAATGCCCAAATTGTTTTCTTCCTCAATTGTTTGTACAACCATGTGGCTTCCATGGCCATTTAATATCAATAGGTGTCTATTATTAGGTGAGACACCACCTAACACAGATGCAACAAAGTGTTCAAGGAAATTTTAAAAAATTTCTTTAGTCATCCATGCATGGGGATGTGTAGCCATGCATGCACCTGGTTCACAGTTTTGTATATAGTTTTTCAACTGATTTTTACCTTTAAATAGATAAATTTGTGGGATTAAAGCACTAATTGCATTGACAAAACATAAAATGGTTATACACTCCATGCTCTTAGGCAAAATATTTGGCACATTTCAACTACCTCTCTTGGAAATTTCCCACATTCCATGATTTCTTCCCGCTTGTAAACATGTTTCATCACACTTTCATATATTGTCTACACCATAAGAATGTTTATTGTATTCCCTAGAAAGTGTGTCATAGAACTTACATACAACTGCAGGGTTTAAATTTAATGCTTTGTCTTTGTCAAGGCCCCCAGTTGTATGCAATACAAGGTCTGTATGTCTTTTTTTAAACTCAAACCACCATGATTTACCAGGAAACCCATATTTGAATGGGTTTGGCCACCCTTGACAGATTTGAACAAATGTAGATTTGAGTTGTATCAACTCTAGCCCATGTCCCAATTGAGCCATTTCTTTACACCACTCAATCATCACGGCCTCCTCTTATTCAGTTATAAATGTAAGAGGCCCTCTACGTTTGGTATGAGTGGTACCATTTATCCAATAATGTATTGATGAGGGAGGAATACCGTGTTTCATTGCATATGCCCAAACTGAATATTTATTAAACTATATGTCGTCAGTTGCAGCTAACATTTATTCTTTTTTCCAACCTCTTATAGTGCTGATATTTTTAGTTGAACTTGCCCCTTGGACTATGGTTGACGATGGCTCTATGAGTAATTGTGTGACAACATTAGCTTCAACCACATGCTCATCCTCAATAAAATTGCTTGGAGCATTGCTGACATTCACATCACATGTCATTTTCTCGTCTGATGAAGTGCATCGCATCTGGGTACCCCTAGTCACTATTTTGCCACTTATCCGTGTATGAGCTACATAACTAAATCTTGTCATAGATTCAACTACTTGCAGAATTATTGCATGCATTTACTTAAGAATAATTGAATAGTATGCTTTTATACAAGACACACATATCTCTGCTTTATTACAGTAATTATCAACATGTATGTTAGTAGCAACTCAAGGGGCTTTCATACATAAGGATTTTTGACAATTTCTTAAAAAAACAAATCTACAGAAGGAATTAGTTGTATGTCTTCAAATATATTAGTGACTATTGTTTTGATAACTTGTTTTTACACTTCAAATACAATGATTGTTTTGATAACTTGTTTTTACATAAAATACAATGTCTGTAAAGTCTGACAATGTTGGAGATACTCAAATACATCCTAAGTTTGGATTGGAAAGACATAATAATTTTTCAAGTTGTTTGGCTGTTGAGGATAACCTTAGCTTTGTTCTCGGACCTAGTTATAAAGTGCACTGCCTAGAAAAATAAGTTTTTGTTGTAATATAGTTAATTTTGTTATACATTTTGTTAATTTTGTTGTTATATATGTTCAAACTTACAGAGAAATGAGTCGCTGATATTTTTTAATAGCATCACAGTGAAAAACTTATTGTACGATAAATTATACATGGTCTATGAATAAATGGTAGCCAAAAATATTTAGTAGTGATAATTTCGCAACCATTTTCACTACCATTCTAAGACTTTATCTCTCACCATTGAGTTGTAAAAAAATACATAATGGTCAGCTCAATATTTTGATTTTGTTTTGGTCTAGTTACTCTTGTTTGAATTAAATTAAATCCTTAAACCTTGAAAAATGTAAAGTCTCCATTTAAATTCCAACAACGTTGGAGACACTAACAAACATCTTAGGTTTGGATTTGGGAACACACGGTAATTTTGCAAGTTGTTTGGTTGCTGAGGGTAGCCTTAGCTAAGTTCTCAAACTTAGTTATAAATTGCACTGCCTAGAACTATTGATAACAAATGCAACTTAGAGAAATGCAACTGAGAGAAATGACAAAGATCATTGTTTTGGTCAGAATTTGGTGAATATTTTTTTTGCAATATGTTTACTCTGTTGTTTAAAATGGCATTGACAAGTTGTTATTTACAGCAACAATCAAGCTCTCATTGTTAAAAATACAGACTTTACAAATCTATTGGATACTTTCTTACACTTAGTAGGACTAGTATGGTGAGAGGCCTTCCCTCATTGAAAAAGACATGATTTGTTCTCTAGTTGTTTAGACAGAGTAAAGAACATAAATACCACAAGTACATATTGGGAAATTGCTCCATTGTACCTGGTGCACATTGATTTTTGTGGACCCATGAAACCTAGTGTTAGTGCAGTCCAATATTTTCATTTTTTTGTAAATGATAACTGGGTCAACCCACGAAGGTGGGTTACACTTTTGTGAGAATCGGGGGCAGAAAAGTCATTTTTCCAACAGTTTGGCCGAACATTTATAAAATTTCGGCCAAACTTTCTTAGATTTTGGTTGAACTTTCGAAATTAGTTCAGTCAAACTTTCGAAACTATTTCAGTCGAATGCATTCTGCCGTTTACATTGACGATGTATCGACGGTGTGTGCAAGCAAATTTTTGGTCGGAGATGAGAAAATTGACAACTAAAGTTCGGCCGGACTATTTGTTCGACCGAACTTTTAAAACAATCCGGCCAAACTTTAGTTTATAAATACACCAACCTGGAAACATAGATCGGTTTCAGGCTTCTTACCATTGTTTTTTGTTGCAGGGTCACAGGCGTAGGTGAGAAATTTGTTGTTGTTGGTTTTTTGTTTTGTTTTTGTTGTGAATTTTTTTATTGTTGTTCTGTTGTTCTACTATTTTAATTTTATAGTTTTTTTTTGTTTTGCAGGTATTTTGTAATCTGTGACGTCCTCAACCTCCTGCTTGTCTTCTCGTTGCAGCCTCGACGTCTCCAAATTTCTATGTTCCTACGTCTCTGAATTGTCAAATTATTGTGTAAATGTAATTTTTTGAAGTCCAAGTTTGAGCCACTACATGATTCCTCTTTGATCACTTTGTTCGACCTTCCCCCTTTTGGTAGCACCGGTGAAGTTGCTCGACGTACAAATTTTTTTCTAAATTACATCCAATCAAAATAGCAACTGCTTAGGATTATAATATGAGCATATGCTTAGGATTTAATTCCATGGTCATTTGGTGCTTCTATAATTTCTTCTGTGTATTCTATAATTTAATATTAAATTTAATTACCTCTCAGTCTCGTGTACTACCCAATCGGGTGCTCCCTCGACCCAAAAAATTATATACATGTTTCAGGAAAGGACTAGTCTGGCCTCAGACATTGTTTGATGTCGAACTAACCTTGCCTTACATAGTCAATTTCTTGACCTATTTGTCGTGATTTTTTTTTTTCTTCTTTTTCTCAATATTGACTCTAAATGTGATAAATTATTTCTTTCCATTTTAAATAATGCAAAAGTTCTTCTCCTATTAGCTGCTTCTTTCATAAACACACATAATCTTGTTTATTTTAATTTTGTATAACAACTCCTATCAATTTTTCCAGTTTTTTTCCAGAATTAAAATATACCATAATACCTTAGTCACAAAACCATTATCAAGACCAAGGTACTTATTTGGTTAACTTAGACAATCCATGAATGTTTTTAGGAATAAAGCTCTCCTCCCTTCCTATGAGACCAGAAATTACGTCTCTGTCTCCCCCAAGCCCCGAGACTTCCATAAAAATATTGTGCCAAGACTATTATATACGTAACAGTTTGAATCTTTTATAAAGTAGTTTTTTTTATTCTCTTAGCAAGCAAGCAGTATTAGCAAGAAATAAGGTTATGCCCTGATCAGCCTACCTACCTTATTGGGTTTACCAGCCATCAAGGGTTGCCTAGAAAGGATCGACATTTCACCAGTGACCTGCAACCATATTCTATCTATTTATTATTCTATATGTTTAATATTTAAAGGCTTCAATTTCGCACTTCTACATTTCATAAACTACGCTCTTCCACATAGCTTTAGGTTTGACCAAGTGATCTTATCTCCTACTGCCTCTCTTCCCGGGCAAACTAACCTAGATATGATTTAGCACTGCCTCTATCAGTAGGCCCAACAAAAGAGAAAGCCGCCAGTAGCAAGCCAGTTCTTCAATCTTCACAAATTTCCAATTTAGTAATAAATCAAGCCATATCAGAGTTTGTAAAATAGGGTTATTCATTATGCAATCACAATGATTAGTATCCCAACGATTTCAAATTCTGGTTACATATAATACTAGTGATTACAAAGCTTGTAATTAGTGTAATGCTTGTGTTACTGGTTTGCTTATATTAGTCTATTACCCTTCATCCTAGTTGATACCTTTTGGAATTCGAAATGGTCTGTTACCCTTCATAAATACCTTTTGGAATTCGATTTCTTGAAAAGAGAATTCTGTTGTTTTTGAGGTCATTTGTTTCATTTAAAAAAAAAAATTCAAATTTTTTTGAGGTTAGCTGTCTCATTTTTAAAATGGGTAAACCCACGAAGTTGGGTTACACTTTTGTGAGAATTGGGGCGGAATACTTTTTTTCTCAATAATTCGGCCGAAATGTTAGAGAGTTCGACTAACAGTTCGACTGAACTTTCGAAATCAGTTTGACTGAACTCATTCTGCCGTCTACATTGACAGCATATTGATGGCGTGGGAAAATAGGTTTTTGGCTGGACATTGGAAAACCGACAACATAATTTTGGTCGAACTCTTAAAATAGTCTGGCTGAACTTTAGTTTATAAATACACCAACCCGGAGCTGTTAACAGGTTTTAGACTTATTACTGTCTGCAACTGCGTGTTTCTGCGTCTGTTGTGTTTTGGGCCCGCGTCTACGTCTTACTGTTTGGCCTCGGCTCTTGCTGTTCGGATTTGCAGGTTGGCTCCAAATTTCAAATTTTCAGGCTCGCGTCTGCGTCTGCGTCTACGTCTTGCTATTCGGCCTCGACTCTTACTGTTTGGCCTTGGTTCTTGCTGTTCAGATTTGCAGGTTGGCTCCGAATTGTGAATTTAATTTTGTTTGAGATATAGAATCAAAATGTAACAATGTAATTGAGTTTGTAAGCTTTCATAAGTTAATATGTTATATGCAATTTAATATGTTAATATGTTCATATTTGCAGGTTGGCTCTGAATTTTGAATTTTCAGGCTCGTGTGTGTGTCTGCATCTATGTCTTTCTATTCGGCCTCGACTCTTGTTGGTCAACCTCGACTCTTGCTATTCACATTTGTAGGTTGGCTCTGAATTGTGAATTTAATTTTGTCTGAGGTATAAAATCAAAATGTCACAACGTAATTGAGTTTGTAAGCTTTCATAAGTTAATATGTTATCTGTAATTTAATATGTTAATATGTTATCTACAATTTCCCAAGCCATTTTTTGAAAAATCAACTCCTTTTTCCAAATTCGCATTGTTCCTTACTAAAAAAACTCTAGTTCTAGAGGTCGTTGAATGAAACAGTTTTTAGGAAATGGAATCATAAGAAATGGATACCCCTACATATAAATTGGTGTTAATATTCTAATGCAATTGATGGTTCACCAATGTGAGTCCCAATTAGATTTTTATGGTGTGTTGCAACTCATTTCCTCAAGCGATCTAGGGACACATTTTGAATTTGTTACAAGAACGTGAAATATAAATAGAGTAGCATAGTTGTGTTTCATGAGAACTCATGAGTGTAATTAGGTTGAACCTATCTCTATAATTTTAGTACAAAATTCTGTGTTGGTAATTTGAAAACTTGGTATACATATTATTTTCCACAGTAAATGAGTTGACATGACTTAGTGACTCAGTGAATGAGATAATGAAATGTAGTCAATAGAAGAAAAAATAGCTATAAGGAAAAAAATTGGTTCAACTCTAGCTTATTTTTCATCCAATAAACATACATCAGCAACAATTCAAAGATTTTCTACAAACAGTAGACATAAATTTTAACTTACTTTTTATCCAGTAAACATAGATCAACAACAATTCAAAGATCTTGTACAAACAATAGACATAAATGTTAACCAACACTGAATGCTAGTATGCATAAATACTACGAATCCAAATATTAGTCCACTTAGTTCAACTCCAGCTTATTTTTCATCCAGTAAACATACCTCAACAACAATTCAAAGATCTTGTACAAACAGTAGACATAAATTTTAACTTATTTTTCATCCAGTAAACATAGATCAACAACAATTCAAAGATATTGTACAAACAATAGACATAAATGTTAACCAACATTGAATGCTAGAATGCATAAATACTACGAATCCAAATATTAGTCCACTTAAAAGTTGTAGTTAGTGACTCAGTGAATGAGATAATGAAATGTAGTCAATAGAAGAAACAATAGCTATAAGGAAAAAATTTAGTTCAACTCCAACTTTTTTTTCATCCAGTAAACATACATCAACAACAATTGAAAGATCTTGTACAAACAGTAGACATAAATGTTAACTTCTTTTTCATCCAGTAAAAATACATCAATAGCAATTCAAAGATCTTGTACAAAGAGTAGACATAAATGTTAACCAACAGTGAATGCTAGTATGCATAAATACTACGAATCTAAATATTAGTCCACTTAAAAGTTGTAGTTAGTGACTTAGTGAATGAGATAATGAAATGTAGTCAATAAAAGAAACAATAGCTATAAAGAAAAAATTTAGTTCAACTCCAACTTATTTTTCATCCAATAAACATACATCATCAGCAATTCAAAGATCTTATACAAATAGAGACATAAATGTTGACTTATTTTTCATCCAGTAAACATACATCAGGATAAATTCAAAGATCTTCTACAAACAGTAGACATAAATGTTAACCAACACTGAATGCTAGTATGCATAAATACTATGAATCAAAATATTAGTCCACTTAAAAGTTGTAGTGCATTGGAAGAGACATAATATACAACCTTCCTAAATTGAAGGTCTCACTCTTTCATCATTAGTATAACCATTTGTCGCTTGTCTAGCCTTTTATTGTTTCCTAGCAAAATTTTTTGTTTTGATAATAGTTATAGATTTTTGTTAGGAAAAAATAATAATAAATTCTTTTGACAAATATATTAATAATGAAGTATGAACCTAGCTACATTCTTCAACATCTAAGAGACACAATTGTATTGTGATATTTTACCTTCTTTCAGACTTAGTCCATCCTTCTAGAAACATCCCTTTTGATGAAGCAGATATATCCATAGTGATCCATTGATATTTGTTCACCAACAACTATTCCATTGTGGACTTATATATCTCAAAACTATGCTCATTGAATTTATGCATCTATATCTTTAAACTACTTAACTATTTTATTTCACAATAGGAATCAATTCGATATATCTCCCATTTTAATGGGGTCTATCACATTTTGGGAAAAACACATTAGCCATAAAAGTTCCCATTGAAACCAAAAGTAATTTGATACAAAACATAGGTTTTAAACTTATATAGTTAATTGTTTCAAATGGATTCTTAATAAAATGAAAAATATTCAATGTAAAACACATGCATTACCATATAGTTGTGATATTTTCCCTTCTTTCCAACTTAGTCCATCCTTCTAGAAAAATCCATTTTAATGAAGAAAATACATCCATAGTAATCCACTGATATTTTTTCACCAACAACTATTCCATTTTGGACTTATATATCTCAAAACTATGCTCATTGAATTTATGCATCTATATCTTTAAACTACTTAACTATTTTATTTCACAACAGAAATCAATTCGATATATCTCCAATTTTAATGGGGTCTATCACATTTCGAGAAAAACACATTAGCCATAAAAGTTTCCCATTGAAACCAGAAGTAATTTGATACAAAACATAGGTTTTAAACTTATATAGTTAATCGTTTCAAATAGATTCTTAATAAAATGAAAAATATTCAATGTAAAACACATGCATTAAAATATAATTGTGATATTTTCCCTTCTTTCCAACTTAGTCCATTCTTTTAGAAAAATCCCTTTTAATGAAGCAGATACATCCATAGTGATCCACTGATATTTGTTCACCAACAACTATTCCATTTTGGACTTATATATCTCAAAACTATGCTCATTGAATTTATGCATCTATATATTTAAACTACTCAACTATTTATTTCACCATAGGAATCAATTCAATATATCTCCCATTTTAATGGGGTCTATCACATTTCGAGAAAAACACACTAGCCATAAAAGTTTCCCATTGAAACCAAAAAGTATTTTGATACAAAACATAGGTTTTAACCTTATATAGTTAATTGTTTCAAATAGATTCTTAATAAAATGAAAAGTATTCAATGTAAAACACATGCATTAACATATAATTTACTCGACAAACCCAAAACGAGAAGATCATTTTTTTTATTAGTATATTAATTTTTAGACCATGAGACACACACACACATGTATGTATGTATATATGTATATATCCCACGACAATTATAAACAACCAAGCCATTACCTTGGATCAGATAAAACTTTAGTTCTTTAACTGAAACTGTAGAACCATCAGGTAAACTACCATGCACTAGAAAAATGCTAAAAGAAAAAACCTTGTGATGAAAACCATCATAAAGGGAGATTTTTTTTTTCCAAAAACGTCTTTTTGGGGCACTACCCCTGAAAACCTGTGTGTGGGTGATTTTTCATCTCTATGAAACCCTAAACTGGGGGTCCTTTCTTCCCATTTTATTCCCATCACTATGCTTAGAAAAATATATAGTCCATGGGGGTATTCACATAAAGAATATAACACATACAAAACATCCAATAATTCTCCTTAATGTGACCATCAATGTTGCAATGGTTAGAATTATTTCTACTACCCTCGCATGGATGTGTAGTGGCTATTTTATTCTTATCTTTCCCCCATTTCCAGTTCTTATTCCCCTCCTTTGAAGCTTTTTGGTGCTATTTTTTCTTCAAACCACTTAAGTACCCTTTATTTTGGCCTATGGTTTCTGGATAATGTGCATATACACATGGCTCATACATTATACTTAGCTTGGAAAGAATCACTTGTTTTTGTAGATGGTGATATAGACCCCACATATACTTAAGAAGTACATTTGGGCTCTTGGGAAATATATCCAATAATATGACCATATTTTTGAACTTAGTACATTCTTACACCCTTATGTCTACGTAAAGTAGTGTGAGTGATTGCACGGGTCCTCTACACACTTCATAGGGTATAATTGGGACATGTAGTGTTAACTTCTACAAGTTCTATAGGCAGATTCTGCAAAGGGCCAGGTAGCCTCTCGATCTCATCTTTTATGAAAGGTGACATATCCAGTAAATGCCCCTACATTCAATCTCTGGAATAGATCTAAATATAAGTTCTTCATTTTAATATCCATAAACCACAACCACTTTAAGGCAAATCGTGTGCATGTGTCATTTCTCCCATATACTCTTAAGGAAAACTTTAAAGCATGTGTCATTGGCTTTCTCCCATTAACTTTAAAGCATCTATAATTTCTCAAGGCTTTCTCCCATTAATTGAAGGCAAACTTTAAGGCCTAAAAACTGAAAGTAGCTTAACTTCCATAGTATAGGATCCCCCAAACTCAAATGGAGTAAAATGTAAAATGTTAAAAGTGGAGTGTTTTATGATGTAATGGATTTTAATAATCTAGATTGACATGGCTGTATTGAACTTCCATAGGATAGTATCCCCCAAACTCAAGGTGAGTAAAATGTAAAATGTTAAAATTGGAGTGTTTTATGATGTAATGGATCTTAATAATATAGATTGACATGGCTGTATTTTATTAATGTACTTAAATTTACACCTTCCATGTTGCTTTATTCTTTTAAAATGTTAACAGTGGAGTGTTTTAGAATGTAATGGATATAAATAATCTAGATTGTGTTAAATATGATGTAATGGATCTTAATAATCTAGATTGACATGACTGTATTTTATTAATGTACCTAAATTTACACCTTCCATGTTGATTTATTCTTGTAAAATGTTAAAAGTGGAGTTTATTAATGTACCTAAATTAGCACCTTCCATGTTGCTTTATTCTTTTAAAATGTTAAAAGTGGAGTGTTTTATGATGTAATGGATATAAATAATCTAGTTTGACATGGATACAGTGATATGAAAGGTGACATATCCAGTAAATGCCCCTACAATCAATCTATGGAATAGATCTAAATAGAAGTTCTTCATTTTAATATCCATAAACCACAACCACTTTAAGGAAACTGTGTACATGTGTCATTTCTCCCATAAATTCTTAGGCAAAGTTTTTAAAGCATGTGTCATGTTAGCTTTCTCCCATTAATTTTAAAGCATGTTTTTAGTAAGTGCATAAAATAATTTTGCAAACCATGTAAATTTCATTTCTCCCACAAACTAAAGGCTTTCTCTCATTAATTCAAGGCAAACTTTAAGGCCTAAAAATTGAATCTAAAGTAGCTGAACTCTCATAGGATTTTGAACTTCCATAGGATTTTGGTTTGTCTGTTGAGTGTTAACTTCTACAAGTTCTAAAGGTAGAGTCTGTAAAGGGCCAGGTAGCCTCCGGATCTCATCTTTTCTGAAAGGTGACATATCCAGTAAATGCCTCTATAGTCAATCTCTGGAACATAAATATAATTTCTTCATTTTAATATCCATAAACCACTACCACTATAAGGAAAACCTTGTACATGTGTCATTTATCCCTTCTCCCATAAACTTTTAGGAACTTTAAGGCATGTGTCATTTTTATTTCTTCTCTCCCAAAAAATCATAAAGGTGTGACTTTTGACATAACTTCATCAACCATCACAACTAGTTGTTTTAGTAAGTGCATAAAATAATTTTGCAAACCATGTAAATTTCATTTCTCCCACAAATTAAAGGCTTTCTCCCATTAATTCAAGGCAAAATTTAAGGCATAAAAACTGAACCTAAAGTGGTTGAACTCTCAAAGTATATTATGCCCCAAACTCAAGGCTTTCCCCCATTAATTCAAAGCAAACTTTAAGGCCTAAAAACTTAACCTAAAGTGGCTGAACTTCCATAGGATTTTAGTTTGTTGGTTGAGTCTTAACTTCTACAAGTTCTAAAGCAGTCTGTAAATGGCTAGGTAGCTTCTGGATCTCATTCTTTCTTAAGGAATGTTATTTCTAGATGTGATTTCTGCCATAAATTTTAAGGCAAAGTTTCATGCAAACCATGAATGAACCATGTATATGTGTCATAAATCTCCCTTAAACTCTAGGCAATGAAATATTTAACGCATCTCATTTTTAGATGTGAATTCTATTATAAAATTTAAGTCAAACTTTAAGATAAATCATGCACATGTCATTTATTTCATGCACATGTGTCATTTCTCCCATTCATTTGCAATAAATGTCAATTTAATATATTTTTATTGAATTTGTTTTTTTTTTTTCAGGGATTAAAAAGCCCACTAAATATGGTTGAAAAATAGACATTATGCACAGATGTTTCTTGCTATCTCAATCTAGGGAAAGCAGTGATTACATATGTGCTTTCCAATATTACGAATAACAAAGTCTTCCAAAGGAAAATGAATATACTGTGGAGAACAACAAACAATGAGGCATATTATATTGCATTAATAGAAGACTTGGGAACATATATGGAGTATGGATCAAATGGTATTGTAGTTGTCACCAATTCTGAACTTGTGTGCAACCAGATGAATGACGTGTACCAAGTTAAGGAGAGACTAAAAGAACTGAATGGAATAGCAAACAATATCCTTAGCCAATTTCAATTTTTTAGTATATGACATTGTACAAATGTGAATAAGATGTCTGCTGATTTATTACGTGGGGCAATGCCAATTTAAGATTCATCTATCAAAGATGAATTAATAGATGAACTAAAATTATACATGGCAATGCCAATGCAAGATTCATCTTTCAAAGATGAATTAGTTTTGAGATGCTCTTCTTCAAAAATTCAAGATTCATCTCTCAAAGATGAATTAGTTTTGAGACGCTCTTCTTCAAAAATTCAAGACTCATCTCTCAAAAATGAATTAGTGTTGAGACGCTCTCCTTCAAAATTTATTGATGGAAATTGTAACATATCTTGGATATGTGTGTGTTTTGTACTTATAAATGCGTATTTTTTAATGACTATGTGTTTTTTTCAATTATATACCAAGTGTGCTCCCACCACACCATGTAAAGCGCAACTTGGTGAACTTCACATTTGCAACAAGTGGTGAAATTCACATTTTTATAAAATTAAAATGTGAGGACTTCAACAAATTTTTGTTTAAATGGAGTTTCACGCTTCTTTTTTAATGACCATGTGTTTTTTTCAATTTTATACCAAGTGTGCCCCAACCATGTAAAACGCAATTTGGTGAACTTAACATTTTTGTCAATTTTTTTGCTTAAATTGAGTTTCACACATCAATTAGTGCTTTGAAAGTTATGTTTTACATAATTTGTGTACACTAAATTATATTAATTTTTTCTGAAATTTATTTTAAATAGTAATTTAAAAAAATAATTGTAAATGTCCATTGTAGATATATATATATCATAGAGGATGAACAACGAAGATCAACATAATCCCATATCTCTACGAGAGAGGGGGATCAGGGATCAAGGGATGTTCATGGTATTTAAATATAATATTAAAACTCCATACATATACATACATGTGTGTACATATGAAATTGAATTTTTATCAATTTTGTGAGTTAAATTAGTTGTTAAGAAGTTTTATTTTTTATTTTTTAAGAGCTAAGAGGACAAGGGTGTCTACTTCATCAATGGAGCATGACCATGGTTCACGTAATCGTGGTATGGTTCATGTGATTTAATCAATGAATATCTACATGTATTTATATGTATGAATGTATTTTTGAATTGATTATAAATTCATATTTGTTTATGAAGTTTCTCTCTCGTCTCTTGAGGTTGGTGGTGGTTCAGATTCCCTTAGAGGGCCATCAATAAGTGCTAGTGGATTGCGTGAAGGTGGTGATATGTATTCCCTTAGAGGCTAATCAAAGGACAGTCATGTTGTTTCTCAACCAATCGGTGGTCGTGTTGGTTCTCAAAAGGGTCGTTCTGGTTCTCAACAGTCTCAGGGTGAGAAATATGCTAGCCAACCTCATGGTTCTCAACAGTTTCAGGGTGGGAAAGATGCTAGCCAACCACATCGAGGTGGCCATCAATTTGAATATTTTTTTCATTCAATTTGTGCAAATTTGTCTATATGTGTTTTTTTATTATACAAAATTTTATATATTGATGCAGAGGCTGAAAATGTTGTTTCAAATGTTGCTAAAAAAATACGTAGGGCAGAACACATCATTCAAGAAGAAGGTTGTCAATCAACCATGACTTATTCGGTCGACATTTACAATATACCTTGGGAAAAAAGCATGCAGCAATGCACCTTAGAAAGATGTCAACATCTTCATGGAAAATTGAAGAGAGATCTTGTAGCTTTGACTCTACTTGCTGAGAGTTGACAAAGCCTGGAAATAGTTACACACTCTTTAGGCAAATTGTAGATGTGTACTGAAAGCTTGGACCAACCACTGATAATTTTGTAGAATTCATGAGAAAAAGAAAGGAAAGAGTGATGGGTCATGATAAATGGGAGGTTTTTAAACAAAGAGTTACAACAGAAATGACCAAGTCTATGTTTAATTTCAAAGAAGGACCGAAAATAAAGATGATGAATGTGCAATATTTCAACCACCTTCATATAGCTCACTATTTGTTTGATAGACACCTTGCGGCCTATGGAAGACTCTCATGGAACAACGAGGTTCTGTTTTATTTTGAAAAATTATTTTATGCAGAATTCTTTTTGCAAATGAAACCTAATTACAATGACCTTCCCTCTGAATTTTTTTGGTCCTGGAAAAGGGCGATTGTGTGACCGTAGGGGCACTAGGCATGATGTTGAGTTGCCTCGCCCTGAGCCACCATTGGTCAGTGGACCTTTTTCGTGTCGAAACATTGTGGTAATATGGAAGCCACTTCTCAAATTAGTCAAGAAGCAAGGGATGCCATCATTGACAATGTTCACAAGTGGATTGGGTGGAGTCAATGTTTGTCTGAATCGACAAAGAGCATGTGAGAATGCACGTGCTAATTTTATGTATTATACAGATGAAGATATTGACAACATGAGTGTTAAATATCTTAAAAAATATGCAAAGAATTGTTGCAATGATTGGCAGGATCGAATTTTTCATGAGGAAGAGGGCATGGGAACGGTATGTGTTAATGGTTATGGTTCAATTATTTTAACATATGTACAATTTGTAATAAATACATATATACATACATTTATTTGTATACATTAATCTAAAAAAAATCTATCATTATATGTTAACACCATTTCCAGTTGTCACACTTGATGAATGAATAAAATGTTAATATCACGGTCGGAGCCTCCGGTTCAAACAATCAAGATGGGTCTCACCATCAATCATGCAATCAAGATGCTTCTCACCAAGATATGTTGGAAAATGTTAGTGTTTTTTAAGTGAACATGATGATGTACAATTATTTTTTATCTATTATTATATATATCGAAACATGATGAGATATTTTTAAAATAAATAATTGTGCACACATGTACATGTACATATATATAATAAAATGTTTTAACAGATTCCAATTCCGTCCGATGTTTTTGGGATGTCGGTACCTTCTTCTTCCTTGGGAGTTGTACCTTCTTATTTCTTAGGGGATGTGCCAAATCCACAATCACAAGTATGGACAATTTTTCACTTTTAAAATTTATGTTTTTAAGTTATATTTTCCACCTCAAAAAGTTCCATTAAAAAATGAGATATATCTAGATCTTGAGTTATTTTAATTTTTTTTGAACTTCAAGTTTTTTGAGATTTTCTTTCTAAGCCACTCTTAGGAGATGTGCCAAATCCACCAGCACAAGTATTCAATTTTTCACTTATATATATATATATATATATATATATATATATATATATATATAATTTTAAATTATAAGTTATAAATTGAAGTTTAGAAGTTTTATTATAAATTGAGATCTAGATATTTTGAGTTATTTTAAATTTTTTGAATTTTAGGTTTTTGGAGATTTTCTTTTGGAGCCCCTCTCTTAGGAGATGTGCCAAATCCACTAGCAGAAGTATTCAATTTTTCACTTAAATATATGTTTTTAAGTTATAATTTATAAATTGAAGTTTAAAATTTTTATTATAAATTGAGATCTTGATCTTGAGTTATTTTATACTTTTAAATTTTTTTAATTTTAGGTTTTTATAGATGATTTCTTTTCTCCACAGACTCTAGCGATGGAGATAGGAACATCCACACCATTTCAACCATTTGAACAAGTTGTCTAATTTTTTTTTTAATATTATTTAAAATAAGTTTATATATGCATTTTCATTTGATTTTTTTTAATATATATATATATATATATAACTGTACATGTATATTGTACAGTTCACTTTTGGAGATGTTCTCGTGGGGGAAGTTTTAGTGGACGAGAAACAAATGGAGAGGGAACCTCATGAGGTATTGCATGAATTTTTTTTACATTTTGTTTTTTACATGAAGTTCTATATATTTTCACTCAATTTTAAAACATCAAATTTTAATGTTTGTACACATTGTGTATAGGTTCTCCATGCTTCCCAGGATAGCTCGAGGATTGTGACTTTGTTGGGAGAGACACTACATCCATCTGTATTTGATGGATGATGCACATGCACATGCAACATTATATTTTCAATAGATTTAGTCTTAAATTTACTTTTTTATATACAGTCTTATCTAGATGCAGCCATATATAACTTGATACTTGATACTTGTGAGATCTACAAATTTTGGACATATTTTATGTGAACTGCATTTAGTACATGTGAATGTGATATATAATGTTTTTAAAACTTAATTTTTGGATGGTTGAACTACATTTGGCATGTGAAGTAATGTTACAGTGTTATATATAATTTGTTTTGTTTTTAAAACTCAAGTTTTGGATGTTTGAACTACATTTGGCATGTGATGTGAAATAATGTTGTGCTATAATTTTTTTTGTTTTTAAAGTGTTATGGTTGAACTACATTTGGCATGTGAAGTAATTTGTTACTTTATACTTGATACTTGTGATCTATAATGTTTTTGTTTTTAAAACTCAATATTTGGATGATTGAACTACATTTGGCATGTGAAGTAATGTTGTGTTATAATTTGTTTTGTTTTTAAAACTTATGTTTTGGATGGTTGAACTACATTTGGCATGTGAAGTAATATTGTGATCTATATTGATGTTTTGTTTTTAAAACTTAATTTTTGGATGGTTGAACTACATTTTGCATGTGATATAATGTTTTGTTTTTATTGGATAGTTGAACTATAATTGGCATGTGAAGTAATGTTGTGATATAATGTTTTTGTTTTTAAAACTCAATTTTTGGATGGATGAACTACATTTGGCATGTGAAGTAATGTTGTGTTATAATTTTTTTTGTTTTTAAAACTTAAGTTTTGGATGGTTGAACTACATTTGGAATGTGAAGTAATGTTGTGATGTATATTAATGATCTGTTTTTAAAACTTAAGTTTTGGATGGTTGAACTATATTTGGCATGTGATATAATGTTTTGTTTTTATTGGATAGTTGAACTACAATTGACATGTGAATTAATGTTGTGATATAATGTTTTTGTTTTTAAAACTCAATTTTTGGATGTTTGAACTATATTTGGCATGTGAAGTAATGTTGTGTTATAATTTGTTTTGTTTTTAAAAATTAAGTTTTGGATGGTTGAATTACATTTGGCATCTGAAGTAATGTTGTGATCTATAATGTTTTGTTAAATTAAAACTTAAGTTTTGGATGGTTGATTTACATTTGGCATGTGATATAATGTTTTGTTTTTATTGGATAGTTGAACTACAATTGGCATGACATGTGAAGTACATATATTACACATGTTTGAATATATATGTTAAAACAATTGAAGTACAATATATATATATATATATATATATATATATATATATATATATAAACAATCATAAGATTCTAGGTCTTGTTAGATGTGTCAAACAATCATAAAATTTTAAAAATGCATTCTATAATGTATACATATCTAGTATGTGCAACATTTTTCATCAATGCACATAGAAAAACTACTTTAAGTTAATTTCATTCTAGAACATATATATCGAGTACTTGCAACATTTTTCATTAATGCACATAGAAAAGCTACTTTCAGTTTTAATTACATTCTAGAACACACACACACACACACACACACACACACACATACATATCCAATACTTCTAGAACATATATATCTAGTACTTCAACATTTTTCATCAATGCACATAGAAAAGCTACTTTCAGTGAATTGCATTCTAGAATATATATATATCCAATACATGCAACATTTTTCATCAATGCATGTATAGAAAAGCTACTTTCAGTTGATACTAGTGTGCATGTACCAAAACATTGTACATGTGCAAACACTTGCACAGATAACATAACAAGGCAACTCAATTTTTAGTTGAGTTTTGGAAGTTCTAAAACATGAATCCAAAGAGAAGAAATCATTGGGCAGTTCAATCAAAAAAATTCCAATGGAACGCCATTTTCAATGATCCATTCATGATCGGATTTTGACATTTTCCATTTCTTATTTTTCATTTTTTTCTTTGATTGAAACTCTATCAACTTTATGCGTGCTGCAAACACCAAGTGACTATATTGACAACTTATGACATCAGTTTCATAGTCTTGAAAGTAAACAAAATCCCCACTTTGATTAGTTTTTATGAAAAAATAACCTTTCAGGATAATAGATCCTCTTTCATGTGGAAACACATGATCATTATAGTTTTCTAATAATTTCATCTTTCATTCAGTGCAACACATCAAATAATACTTCACATTTTCATCGTTGTCAGTAGGTGCAATTAAAACAAAAACATCTCCTACAGAATAAAACAAACTTAACAAACTTATGTCTTTAAATTTATTTCTAGATCTCTATCATTTGAAAACAATTCAAATGTTACCTTCTCTAACAATATCAAAAACTCGATCACCATCAGATGATATTGTAGTCTCCTTTGATTTCATTTATTCAAACATTGCAACAGACATTTTCCCCTTTGTATTTAGCTCTCTATGTTTCCAATATTTTACATACATTTTGTTTTCACAAACGTCATTGGATTCTGTGTTGTTTATGCAAACATGAGAAAAACAAGAATATTTTCTTTTATCCAATGCAAACACATTTGTGGACAACTTTGTTTTAATTGAATGCAATTTTCGAGTCCCTTTTATTGTTTCAACGTCATTTCCAATTGATCTATTTACATCTTTGATCCAAATATGCCAAAAAACATATATATGGAAAATTCAAAGAAGAATGTAAATATGATATCGAAATACCATCAAAGATAATCATTGTGATAAATGTACATTGTTTAAAATTGGATATCCAATCAAATTAATTTGAATGTGCCTTCGCACTTCCTTTGATCAGTTAGTCTCATGGATTAGAGCAGCGAAGCACCATTGAACAACTTCTTTAGCGTCCACAATTCGGTTTGCAGAGGGGTTCATTTGATATCTTTAAAGTGCTTGTTTTATGCATTCCCATTCACTGTCATGTTCTGCTTTTCCATGGCCAGTCTCAAAGAAATTCCAACAATGTTTAATGTAGGTTTTCTTATGAAGACATCACAAACAAAAGAATGATCTTGAAGATTTTAATTGACTTGCACATCCATCTGACCATATCCAATTTTAATTTAATTTTATTCCACGACTTTTCAATGAGTCATAAATATTTCCAAAACAATGTTGTACAAAATATGCATCATGTGTACGATCGTCACTAATATAAAAGTGATATTCTTTAAAAAACATGCCGATTTTCACTGGTGCTTTCTATATGATCAATGTTTTGTTCAGCATGTCTATATAGGATATGGAAGAGCATGGAGACTTGGTTAGAATGATAGTATTCACTCTGAATTTCTTTTTGTGGAACAAATGTGTAGTTTTATGCAAAATAAAAAACTGACAAAATGGTCCGTGGTGGAAAAAATACATGAGATTTTTTGAATTGCAAGTCTTGCCATCGAGCTCTATGGGAATGCTTGGTGTATTTATAAATTTCTACCTCAAAATTTCTCAAAAATCTATCACAAAAATTTCTCCTTGTAATTCAATTCTTTTAGCACTATTTGAACCTTGAATCGATGTATGGATATATTCACATCTCTTTCATTTCACTTTCATGTTGGAAAATGGTTGATCATTTATATCAGTACGATACTTGTTTTGAAATTTAGTTAAATTTCCACAATCATTGCATTTTACCACCAACACATTTCTTTTTGTAAAATAATTCATCGCTTTCTCTTTCACATAGAATTTGAGATATGAAATCACGGATAGTGGAAGGAGGAGGTGAATCTTTCCGAAATTTTCTACCAAAATTAAGGAATGTGTCATAATATAACTAAAATTCCACCTGATAATGACAACAAGAAGTGTCTTGTACGGTGATAGATTTTACATACCATGGTTTTTGTTGAACAAAAGCACTGATTGAGACATGAATTTCACGATTCTCTTCGTTGAACTTGTTGAACAACTCTATCTAAGTGGTTTCCAATAAATCTTTTTCATGTTCTTCGTACTGATTTCGTGCTATTCTTCTTCACGTCACATCCCTTGCATTTTGTGAAACACGTGAATTTTTCTTCCAATATTCCTATATTTTTTTTTTTTATCATTTTCTCCAAGTCTATATTTGTATGGTTGCCTACAAATAACTCTCCAACAAGTGAGTTCATCATTTACATCTATTTGCAACCGAAATTTCTGATGTTTGTGCAAAGTTTTTCGTGAGGTTCCTAATGCTCGTGCCATAGTTTTTACCAAGCGATTCTCTTTAGTACTTAATGAAACCACTGCCATATGTATTGCTCTATGTACAACTAAAACATTTTTATGTCTAAATCTTCTAATTGAAATTATATCACTATTTATATTTTGCATCACATTTTGCTTCATTTTTTTTAATCTTTTGTTGATTTTCGAATACCTAATAAAGTCAGATTCTTTTAATTTCCTTAATGATATGATACCTTTCAACGTTTGGGCTTGAACTGTCACGATATCGTATATAATGGTCAGCTTTTTTATCTCCATATGTGTAAGTGTGAACATTTTCTAACATCTCATCATCGACATTGATTTCATCTGTACATATTCGAATGAATAGTACATAATAATTTTACATATTCAATAATAACTAAATTAGTAAATATGTATAATTTCAATAATACGTGCATGTGTTCAACACACACACACACACACACATTCCTTGTGATTCAATTTCTTCACCTGAATTTCTTTCAACATTTTCACGATCTTCAATCATTGGTTCAATATCTCTTTCACTTTCTCTTCAAAAATTGTGTATCTCATCATCAATGTTTTGAGGAATATATCTCTCTCTTTACATTGCAAAATAATTTTCAAATTAGTTCATCAAATAAAAATTATGCTTGAACACATTTTACACTAGGAAAATTTTAAATATCAAATTCATAATATTTACATTTACATACCTGCTTCAACTTCTAATTGAGGTTGATTTTCCCATTTGAGAGTGCTTCTCTCTTTCTTTTGCGAGATTCTCTCCCCTATTTTCTACGTTCCTAAGGGTCTCTTGTTCGATCATATTTTCTCGTGCAATTCCTTTGATTTCCCATGATAATAGAGTATGAAGTTCAAAAAATTTCCTTCAAAAATTTAGACAAAAACTCAATTAAAAAAAAAAACCACAAAAGATTTAATTTAAAAAAAAAAACTCATTTTTAAAATTTTCCAAAAAATACATACTTCAATCCCAAACACTTACTTTAAAAAATCTGAGAAAAAAATGTCTTATAAAAATGAAATGAAGCTCAAAGTATTTCCTTCCAAGTCCTACAAAAAAAAATTATTTAAAAAGTTAGACAAAAACCCATTTTAAAAAATCATTATAAAAGATTTACTTCAACCCAAAACACATACTCTAAAAAAATGTCACTCCAAAAAATACCTCCAAAAAATGTCCATTGAAAATTAATTCCAACTTCTTAAAAAACGCCACTTTAAAAAATACTTCAAAAAATCCTCTAATAAAATATCACTTTAAAAAATACCTCCAAAAAATGTCTTTTGAATACTAAGCCTAAAAAGAGTCCTTTCGAAATTAAGTCAAAAAAATGTCTTTTGGAAATTAAACCCAAAAACATCTCGAAACAAAATACATCCAAAAAAATGTATTTTGAAACTTAAACCCAAAACCACTAAAAACAATGAAAATTAAGCCCAAAACTTCTAAAAACAAAATACCTTAAAACCAAAAAATGTCTTTTGGAAATTAAGCCTAAAAACCTCTAAAAACAAAATATATCCAAAAAAATGTCGTTTGAAAATTAAGCCCAAAACTTCTAAAAACAAAATACTTAAAAAACAAATCAATGAAAATTAAACCCAAAACTTCTAAAAATAAAATACCTTAAAAAAAAAGAAAATTAAGCCCAAAATCTCTAAAAACAAAATAACTTAAAAAAAAATGAAGCCCAAAATACATCCAAAAAATGTATCACATACCTCCAAGAAACATCTTTTGAAGTTGACATATCAAATGTGTATAAAAAAATTCCAAAAAATAAGTAATAGAAAGCTAATAAAATTTCCGACAACTTTTATTTTTATCGCAAAATGAAATTCTAAACAGAAAATTTGTTTTGGCTTGCAGAAACTTGAAGAACAGAAAAAAATGAAATTTTTTTCTCAAAAAAGGGAAAAAAGTGTTACCCAACTTCACATTTTCATTTCAATTGTTTTTGAGGTCATCTGTCTTATTTAAAATATTTTTCAAATTTGCAATTTGCTATGTGTGTAAAATGTGTGGGGAAAACAATTGCTTGAAAAGAGAATTCTATTGTTTTTGAGGTCATCTATTTCATTTTAAAAATATTTTTCAATTAATTTTGAGGTCATTTGTCTTATTTTTAAAATATATTTCAATTGTTTTTGAGATCATCTATCTTATTTAAATTATTTTCAAATTTGCAATTCACTGTGGGTGCAAAATATGTGGGTGTTGATGGTCTTTGCATTCATTTACACAATGTGTACCTAATTGCAAGAAAATAATTGAGACGAATGACCTATTCAATAACTAATAAGTTTCTCCCAAAACATTCACATACTTGAGAGGAATAACCTAGACTCTTTGAATCACCCTAACCAAGATCATACCAAATGCACCCATCTTTGTTGCAGGTCGAACTTAATTCGATTTTAGAATTCTAAAATACTAATAGGATTTTTTTTTTTTATCTGATTCTAAAATATTCTTGCTTAAAACTTTGAAATTCTCTTTAAATTGCAGATTGAATTTAACTTAGATTGTAAATTTCAGAAATACCTTTTGGAATTCGATTACTTGAACAAAGAATTCTATTGTTTTTGAGGCCATATGTTTCATTTTAAAAATATTTTTCGATTGTTTTTTAGGTCATCTGTCTCATTTTTTAAATGTATTTCAATTGTTTTTGAGGTCATCTCTCTCATTTTAAAAATATTTTTCAAATTTGCAATTTGCTGTAGGTGCAAAATATGTGGGTGTTGGTCTCTGCATTCATTTACACAATGTGTACCCAATTGCAAGAAAAAAATTGCAACGAATGACCTATTCAATAACTAATAAGCTTCTCCCAAAACATCCACAGTCTCGAGAGGAATAACCCAGACTCTTTGAATCATCCTAACCAAGATCATACCAAATAAGCCCAACTCTGTTGCAGGTTGAACTTACTTCGAGTTAGAATTCTGAAATACTGATAGGAGTTTTTTATTTTCATTTTGTTTATCTGATTCTAAAATATTCTTGCTTAAAACTTTGAAATTCTCTTTAAATTGGAAGATGAACTTAACTCAGATTGCAAATTTCAAAACTACCTTTCGAAATTCGATTTCATGAACAGAGAATTCTATTGTTTTTGAGGTCATCTGTTTCATTTTAAAAATATTTTTCAATCGTTTTTGAGGTCATCTGTCTCATTTTTAAAATATATTTCAATTGTTTTTGAGGTCATCTGTCTCATTTTTAAAATATTTATGAAATTTGCAATTTGTTGTGGGTGAAAAATGTGTGGGTGTTGATTGTCTATGCATTCATTTACACAATGCGTACCTAATTGCAAGAAAATAATTGCAACGAATGACCTATTCAATAACTAATAAGTTGCTCCCAAAACATCCACAGACTCGAGAGGAATAACCTAGAATCTTTGAATCATCCTAACCAAGATCATACCAAATGAGCCCAACTTTGTTGCAGGTTGAACTTAATTCGATTTTAGAATTCTGAAACACTGATACCTGAGTTTTTTTTTAATTTTATTTTGTTTGTCTGATTCTAAAATATTCTTGTTTAAAACTTTGAAATTATCTTTAAATTGCAGGTTGAACTTAACTCAGATTGTAAATTTCAGAAATGCCTTTTGGAATTTGATTCATTGAACAGAGAATTCTATTGTTCTTGAGGTCACCTGTCTCATTTAAAAAATATTTTTCAATTGTTTTTGAGGTCATCTATCTAATTTTTAAAATATATTTCAATTGTTTTTCAGGTCATCTGCCTCATTCTAAAAATAATTTTCAAATTTGAAATTTTTTGTGGGTGAAAAATGTGTGGATGTTGATGGTATTCAGGCTAAATTTATTTAAATCTTATTTTTTCCCATCTATTTTTGGGGTTTTGTCTCCAAATTGTTTCTAATTAATTAGAACAGCCTCAAATATAATTTAACTAGCTCATGAACCTTAAACTTCTTACATCAAGTTGAATCATCCTAACCAAGAGCTAATGTGCTGAAAACTGGTACAAAATAGAGTAATCACATAAAACAACAACAACAAACAAGTAATGGATATTATGTGTTTAGATTGATGTGGAGTGTTTTATGATGTAATGGATATTAGTAATATAGATTTACATGGTTGTATTTTATTAATGTACCTAAATTTACACCTTCCATGATGCTTCTAATCTTGTAAAATGTTAAAAGTGAAGTGTTTTATGATGTAATGGATATTAAGAATCTAGATTGACATCATGTATTTTACTAATGTACCTAAATTTATACCTTCCATTATGCTTCTAATCTTGTAAAATGTTAAAAGTGGAGTGTTTTATCATGTAATGGATCTTAATAATCTATATTGACATGGTTGTATTTTATTAATGTACCTAAATTTACACCTTCCATGATGCTTCTAATCTTGTAAAATGTTAAAAGTGGAGTGTTTTATGATGTAATGGATATAGATAATCTAGATTGACATGGCTACAGTGATATGATGATAGTGTAGGTTGATGTTTAAGTTGTAAAATTCTTGTACATATCAAGGATGAATGATAGTACAAAAAAAAAATGACATTATTATAAATTATTAAACAATTTGATAGGTGCTAAATCATACTTCTTATTAAGAACATAACTAATTTGTAAGTTGAAAATAATTTCTTAATGCTCTTAGCCTATTTATAGATGTCAAAGTAAAGGTTTCTAGATGTGATTTCTACCATAAACTTCAAGGCAAACTAAACGACAAACAAAATTCTAAGGAAAACCCTGTACATGTCATTTCTCCCACAAACTCATAAAGGTGTGACTTTTGACATAACTCCATAAACCACTACCACTAGTTGTTTTTGTAAGTGCATAAGATAATTTTGTAAACCATGCACATGCCATTTCTCCCACAAACTCATCAAGGTGTGACTTTTGACATAACTTAATCAACCATTACCCCTAGTTGTTTAACTAAGTGCAAACCACTACCACTTTAAGGAAAACCATGTACATGTGTCATTTCTCTCATACATGTGTCATTTATATGTCATTTCTCTGTCATTTCTCCCATATACTATAAGGAAAAATTTAAGGCAAACTATGTACATGTCATTTCTATCTTAAACTCTAGGCAAGACAAACTTTAAGGCATGTCATTTCTAGATCTGAAATCTCCCATAAACTTTAAGGCAAACCATGGACATGCCGTTTCTCCCACAAACTAAAGGCTTTCTCACATAAATTCAAGGCAAACTTCAAGGTCTAAAAACTGAACTTAAAGTGGCTAAACTTCCATAGTATTTTGAACTTCCATAGGATTTTAGTCTGTCTGTTGAGTGTTAACTTATACAAGTTCTAAAGGCAGAGTTTGTAAAGGGCCAGGTAGCCTCTGGATCTCATCTTTTCTGAAAGGTGACATATCTAGTAAATGCCCCTACAATCAATCAATGGAACATATCTAAATAGAACCTCTTCATTTTAATATCCATAAACCACTACCACGTTAAGGCAAATCATGTACATGTGTCATTTCTCCCATAAACTCCTAAGACAAACTTTAAAGCACGTGTCATTGGCTTTTTCCCATTAACTTTAAAGCATGCGTCATTTCTCAAGGCTTTCTCCCATTAATTCAAGGAAAACTTTAAGGCCTAAAAACTGAAACTAAAGTAGTTGAACTTCCATAGGATAGGATCCCCCAAACTCAAGGCTTTCTCCCATTAATTGAAGGTAAACTTTAAGGCATAAAAACTGAACCTAAAGTGGCTGAACTTCCATAGAATTTTAATTTGTTTGAACTTCCATAGGATTTTAATATGTCTGTTGAGTGTTAACTTCTACAAGTTCTAAAGGCAGAGTCTGTAAAGGGCCAGGTAGCCTCTCGATCTCATCTTTTTTGAAAGGTGACATATCCAGTAAATGCCCCTACGGTCAATCTCTAGAACAGATCAAAATTGAAGTTCTTCATTTTAATATCCATAAACCACTACCACTTTAAAGCAAACTGTGTTCATGTGTCATTTCTCCCATAAACTCTTAAGACAAACTTTAAAGCATGTGCCATTGGCTTTTTCTAATTAACTTTAAAGCATGTGTCATTTATCAAGGCTTTCTCCCATTAATTCAAGGCAAACTTTAAGGCCTAAAAACTGAAATTGAAGTAGTTGAACTTCCATACAATAGGATCCCCCAAACTTAAGGCTTTCTCCCATTAATTCAAAAAAAATTTAAGGCCTAAAAACTGAACCTAAAGTGGTTGAACTTCCATAGGATTTTATTTTGTTTGAACTTCCACAGGATTTTAGTCTGTCTGTTGAGTGTTAACTTCTACAAGTTCTAAAGGCAGAGTCTGTAAAGGGCCAAGTAGCCTCTAGATCTCATTTTTTATGAAAGGTGACATATCTAGTAAATGCCCCTATAGTCAATCTCTGGAACATATCTAAATAGAACCATGTACATGCCATTTCTCCCTTAAACTCTAGGCAAGCCAATGTTTAAGGCATGTCATTTCTAGCTGTGATTTCTGCCATAAACTTTAAGGTGAACCATGCACGAACCATGTACATGTCATTTCTCCCTTAAACTCTAGGCAAAGCAATATTTAAAGCATGTCATTTCTAGATGTGATTTCTGCCATAAACTTTAAGGAAAACTTTAAGGCAAACCATGCACGAACCATGTACATGTCATAAATATCCCTTAAACTCTAGGCAATGCAATCTTTAAGGCATCTCATTTCTAGATGTGAATTCTACCATAAAATTAAGTCAAAATTTAAGGTAAACTATGCACATGTCATTTCTTCCATGCACATGTGTCATTTCTCTTATGCATTTGCAATAAATGTTAATTTAATATATTTTATTGAATTTTTTTTTTTTCAGGGATAAAAAAAAAACCCACTAAATATGGTTGAAAAATGAACATTATGCATAGATGTTTCTTGCTATCCCAATCCATGGAAAGCAGTGATTACATATGTGCTTTGCAATATTGCAACTAGCAAGGTCCTCCAAAGGAAAATGAATATTCTAGGAAGAAAAAAAAACAACAAGGCATATTATATTGCATTGATAGAAGGTGTAATATCCCCAGTTTGCTATGCTTTTATTAGAAATTTGAACAAGTCCAAAAGGGTACAATGGACCCCAATGGAAAACAATTGTGTGGATTTATTTTATTATTTCAAGTTAGTAGAATAAAATGGAAATTAATGTGTAATGACTAGATTATGATTAGAGATCTGGAAACCAAATCCATGAGGATGGATAAGGTTGTAAGAATTTTCCAAACTTCCAAAAATCATTGGAAGGAATAAAGTAAATATTAAAATTAGATTGGAAATAAAAATCTAAAAAGTACCCCAGTAAAGAGGAAATTACTGGGAAGAGGTGGAATAAAGCTAGAAAGAAAAAAAAAACTAGCTTTAAAAGTACCTTTGTGGAAGAAACAAAGGGAAAGCCTAGGCAAACAGGAAAACAACATCCTGAATTAACTGGACGCAGTTAAGAGAAACAGGTTGGGGAAAGCAAGCTTAAATAGGTTGATTCAGGATAGACAAAGGGGTGTCTATCACTGGAGGAAAGGATTTTTTCTCGGGGTTGAGCTGCGGAGTAAGAGTTCTAAAGTTGGGAGGCAACTAGTCTACCTTAAGTGGTATGCACATCTCATTTGAATTATTTTTAATTAGATGTTAATGATGTGATGAGTCCTGAAATATGTAAGGTAGTTGGATCTATATGAAATTTTGAGTTGGATATATATATTTATGTTGAGGAAATTATATGAGTTAGAAATATATTTTGATTTTTCGTACATTGAACAGAGTTAAATATTGAAATAATAGTTTATTCTGTACTATTGTACAAACCTATCCTGTACAGGACCAACTATCAGAATGTCTAAAACATAGTATTGGGTCTATATCTGCGGTTAGATACCTCATAGGAAACTGAAATCTGTTTAAAGTTAATAATTCTATTAAGTAGTTTCCCAACTTATAAAATAGATTCTAAACAGAACTGAAGGATAAATATAAATACTATATAGCAACATATACTCTGTGGCATATCATTTAAATAAATTATGTATTTTTTATTGAGAGGAAATCATAATTATACTTTATAGACAGAGAATATATATATATATGTGTACATTTGAACTATATTCCTACACTAAAAAAAAAAACTGAAATTGAAAACATAATTGGAAAGAGGATATTCTAGTTAAATTTCGATAGTATACCGATGGAAATGAAAGAACTTTAGAATATACAGTAAATAATTATATACAACACAGTGGAGTAAGGATTGTATACAGTAGGTCTAATTCTAAACAATTTTTCATGAAATACTGACATTGAAACAAAAACAAAAGTTAATTATGATTTAAGTGTCATGAGACCTGAAATCTGTATGGAATGATTCACTGGAATATTGTAACCGATTAACAGCTATAAGTGATAATTTTTGTATTTACATCCTTATAGATGTTATAGTCCATAAATGGAAAATTATAGAGTAAAGATGAAACACTAGTAATTATAGTTGTACAATAAGTATGCAAACAATATTAAAGGTTTAGTCCATATGATAAAATTTTGTGAATAATTAAATCTGTAACTTATATAGTTTAAGCAAAAAAAAAAAAAAAACTAGCTATGAAATAGTTGATATAGAGTACACTTAGTTCCTTTAAGAACATATTAAAGGTGGTCTGGAAACAATTTATGCAGAGGTTGCATATGAAAAATAACCATATGTATCTGAACCCACCTGGAGCATAAGAGTCCAAGTGTTAGAAACTATCAACAAGCCATAGCAAAATTTTACCAATTCCGAATTTCACATGAGGTGTTAACATACCTGCACATGAACAAAGTTGGAAGTCAGAATCCAAGAAGTAATAATAGTAATAAAAGTTATATAAATAGATAAAGGAGTTATACTTTGATTAGCCAAGAAGCTGATTGAATACCAGATGAAAGGATGTCCTCACGTTTACCTGTATTCAAAAGATAGGCGGCTTTAGTACTCGTTCTGGATATAAAAAAAACTCGAGTAACTTGTTGGAAATATGATGCAGACTGTTGTCCTTGATGGCAACCCACTGAATGAAGATGAAGACATGTAACAGTTGACATGTGTTGTCCTTGATGGCAATACACCTGATGAAGTTCTTTTTTACTTGATGGACTTGGTAAACGATGTAAATCTGATGTGATATGATGTTTGTTAGCAATATGATGCTAAGTGTCTGATGTGATATGATGTTAGTTAGCAATATGATGCTAAGTGTTGTCATTGAATGGAAACTCACTTGATGAAGAAGATGGCAACTTACTTGATGAAGTTGTGCTTGATAGAATATGTTCTTGATGAAGAAAATATGATGTATCTACAGTATGTACAGAAGGCAATGAAGAAAAGAATTTAGAATGTGCTTAAAGTATGATGAAAAGAGTATGTCTCTGGTATACGCCGATTGGCCTAGGAAGTCAAGGCAGGCCTTAAAGTTATCCATCAGTCGCCAAGATAATAAAAGTTTTTTCCAAAAAGTGAAAAACCAAGGGTAACCACCATGGTATTGACCCATGGTATTGGGTAATGATCCGCCTAATTGACCCCGTCCAGGTAGTTTTGGGCTCATGGTATTGTTTTGGCCCATGGTATTGAAAAAGGGGCTCATGGTATTGAAAAAGGATAAACCTATATAAGGAGAACAAATTCATTGTGCATAAGGTGAGAGTTGTAGCAAGATGTCTGAGCTTGAATGAATACTTCTCTCTGAAGTAGATCTGAATGGAAAGGGTTACATTTGTTGATAGATCTGAATCTATGATGCACTTATGAAGAAATGATGAAGCGGGACTTCTAGATCTGAAATGTACTTGTATTTGATAGATCTGTTTATGGAAGGCCTAGATCTGTGATGAGGCGAACATCTGTCTGAAGTAAAGGGTTGAATCTGAGCTGAATGTCTGATCTGAAGAAGTATGCTGCTCTATAATGATTGAAGATCTATACGCTACTTAGCCGCGGAGGAAGCGCGTATATACGCGGCTTCGCTGAAGTGAAAGCGCGTATGCGCAATGAAATACATACAGAGGTATACGCTGGTTTGTGTGGACAAGCGTATATCACACGTAAGAAAGTGGAAAGCCGCTGATGTAACCAGGGCTCACGGGGCAAGGGGTATGAAATATCTGATCTATTCTGTTGTGTTTCTGCTATCTGATCTGTGTTGATATGTATCTGTTGGTGACGTATGTTTGTGTTTAAAAGTATGGAAAGGGTCCAGTATGAAAATATGATGAAATGTGGCCTGCAAGTGGTGTTCTATTGAAGTTGTTGGATCCAGTGTGAAAATTGATGAAACGTGGTCCAAGGTGGTGCTGAAGGTTGTAGCCTTCAGTCAGGGGGTTGCAGCTCCCTTCCAGGTGAGGCTGGTAAACGAGATCGGGGGGTCGTAGCTCCCTTCCAGGTGAGGCTGGTAAACGAGTCAGGGGGTTGGAGCTCCCTTCCAGGAGAGGCTGGTAAACGAGCACAGGTGGGTGCCTGCGTGCTGGTCAAGTCTGCGCCAGCACATATGTTGTAAGATGTTTTCTCTAATAAAATATTGAAGGCTGAGCAACTGCAGCGGTGGTTTTCTCCCGATTTGGGTTTCCACCTAAAAATCCTGGTGTTCATGTGTGATGCTTTGTGTGATGGTTATTCTGTTCTTACTGCACATGTTTACTGCTTATAGAACATCTAATGAATGAATGATGGAATGATATAAGTGAAGAACTAATGGCATAATTAGATCTCTGTGTATACGCGAGTTTTATGAAGGATATCCGCGTGTATACGCTAGTTGGCTTCAACAAAGTAGCGTATGGGTTTTAAAGGAATGAATAAGTAAAAAGATTGAATATGCAGTAAATATTGATTCACCCCCCCCCCCCTCTCAGTATTTTTCCCAACAATTGGTATCAAAGCGTGGTCCTTCTGAAGAAGCTTGATCGCTTGAAGGATATCCTTCGCAATGGGAAAGAAGCAAAAGAAGAAGCCTATTCGAAGAAAGGAGATATTTCAGAGAACATGGATACCAGAAATCAAAGGAGATGAATCTGATAGTGATTGGGATCATCCTTTGAAAGATCTTAGTGGTACAAACAATAGTGAAGAATATGCTATCGACCTAGAAGAAGCCGAAAAATATTCTGACCAAGCTCTACAAGTACTCATGGCAAAGAAGCAAAATACTCAAGGTAAGGAGATGTCTCAGAAAACCGGTACAGCAGAAGTTGACAAAGATAAATCTGATAGTGATCCTTGTAATCTTCTCTGTGCAAGCAATGATGTTGAGGATTTAAAAGAAGTTATCAAAGATCAACAAAGAATATTTAATGAGAAGGACGCTGCCTCCAAAGCTTTGTGTTTTAGACTGAAAAGGATGTTCGATGATGTATACAATCGAAGTAAAGGATATCAAGCTGGAATCATCTCTCTGCAAGCAGAACTTGAAAAATCAAATGAGAAGAATGAAGGACTTGAAGCAGAAAACGTTTCTCTAAAAACAGATCTGGAAAAATCAAAAAGGAAGAATGAAGGTCTTGAAGCTGGAATCATCTCTCTACAAGCAAAATTTGAAGCATCAAGTAAGAAGAGTGAGGAACATCTACCATCATTTGATAAGGCAAGACTTGAAGCAGAAATTGTCTCCCTCAAAGAAGATCTCAAAGCATCGAAGAAGAAGAATGAAGAGCTGCAACAAACATGTGAAGAAAACAAAAATTGGTTGAAAGAAGAAATCCTAAATCTGAAGGATCAAGTTGAAGATGGAAGAAGAAAAGAAGAAAGCATGACAAAGCAATGTCAAGCCTTGGAGGTTGAGGTAAACATTCTCAAAGGTAAATTAGAAGAAAAGGTTAAACTTTTGATGTTTCATGATAGTACTAATATTCTGGACAATATTCTGAGTAATCAAAGGTCTCCTGCTATCAAACATGGTCTTGGTTTCCATGAAACTGTTAAAGGAGAATATAGCTCACAAGGAAGTGCCAAAAATTCAGAAGATCTCAATGCAAAACCTGATGTGTTGAAAGAAACAAAAAATCAACCAACAATTATGAATTCTCAAAAGAATTCATTCAAGAACGTTGAATGTTTTAAATTTCATAATTATGGGCATGTTGCAGCAAATTGCAGGAGCAGATCATTTCAGCCACAAACAAACAAGTTCTACTCAGAAAGGTACTCTAGCTTCTTCAGGGGATATTGTTTTTCATGTAACAAGTATGGACATAAAGCAACTGATTGTAAAAGGAGGAAGAATAGAAATACTCATTATGATTCTTATGTTTATTTCTATGGCCACATGAGATGTTATGCTTGTAATAAGTATGGACATGTAGAAAAAGAATGCAGGATGAACAGATCTGGGAAAGTGGACAATTTTCAGCACACTGTTGGAAAGCTCAAGCAAATTTGGAAAAAGAAGGAGGACCGATCAGAAACGTAGGGAATTCAGACCCTACTGCAGTCATCCGCTTCTGGAAGCTTACTTCTCTGATTGACTGCAGGAATGATGTGGGATACATTAGGAGATTTAGTAATGTATCGTCACAGGGGGAGCAATGCATGATTTCTCTCATGGTTGATTTGATTATTCTGGTTATATATATTACTGACAGTGCATCTGGTGTGAAGAAAAGACAGGAACAGAAGGTAAATTTGCAGGAGGAGATGAAGGTGTGAAATTTTCTATATTTCACTTTCCATACGCGGGTTCTATTCACAAAAGTCGCGTATACACGCGAGTTTCATCAGACACAGTCGCGTATGCATTGATGATAAGAGAATTTATCTGATAGCTGAAGATCTGGAGCAGAGGTCCAGGGGGAGCATCAGTCTGACTGCTGATGATTGCACTGTTAGCATCATTCTGGTTATACTCATGATAATGAATTGATACATGGGTTCTTGTGTTGAAGATTATGGATGAAGCCTGGTTGCGTTATGATGAAGAGCATTCATTGTTGAGATGAAAGTCTTATAATTCAGAGAAGAGGACAGATCATGCAGAGATTGTTGCTGATGACTTGTTGTTGTTTCAGATTGCACAAGTTAAGGAAGAGCTCTGGTTTAGGAGGAGCAGCAGGTTGGATACTTATGATTGCTTATTCTTTGGTCTTTATGATACTCATGCTCAAATGATGATGACTTGGTACATGGATTATTATGATGAGATTTTGAGCCCTGATTGCTGAATAAGTATCTTTTGTGCTCACACATGGATGACTTGGATGTCGTTGTTACTATGGTTGAGATCTTTTGCCTTCATATGTTACTTCATGTTAAATCTTGAAGATCATGGTGATATTGGACCACATGGATGATTGCCTGACTCATATTTGAAGATGTTGTTTTGGTATGATAATCTCTCTTGGAAAGAATATGTTGATGTTGCAAAGAGTTTGAAGACTTGGTCACTAGTATGCTACAATCATTGGATGACGCTTGAAGACACAACTACATTGTCCTATCTGTCTGCCCTCACATGTTCCAGGGAAGCATTTAAATTTCACAAACTGAAGCTGGAGTTGTCTCTGTCTGACAGAAGAACAAATTTACTTAAATGCAGAAGATTGAATTGGATACGCGGGTTTCCTAACATACAGTCGCGTATATACGCGAGTTCCTAAAAAGAAAACCGCGTATGACTGATTGCTGACAATTTTTTGGTTGGTTCAGCTCTCTTCAGCACAGCTGCAGTGCTGTTTGGTATCTCTGATACTGTTTGGTATCTCTGGTGGTGTTCCAGTTCTCATAATTCTATTTCTCATGTTTTGATAAAGATGCCTTGATGATTTGTTGGTGAAAGTGTTCAGGATACACAAACTAAGGGGGAGCCTTAGTCATATGAAAAGGATGCTTGGATGCACAGATTCAGGGGGAGCAGTGACATTGCTGAGTATAATGCATTGTTGGCATTATGATGGTTCTGAAATATGTTCTCTTTCTTGAGGACTTTCTGGTGTTGGTCTTAAAAGTTATATTTGTAGTTTGATGAAAAGGTCATGTTGAGACCCATGATGTAAAATTGTAATATTCAGTCATGTAAGGACTTGTCTAATTTGTAAACCCACTTGGTTGGGTAGCTGAATTGAAATGTGTAAACCCACTTGGTTGGGTACTTGAGTCTCATATGTAAATCCACTTGGTTGGATATTTGATGTAAGTATGAGTCTTTGATGATAGGAAGAGTCATGTACTTTATTGAAAAATATGTTTAAAGATTCAGAACGAACTCAGGGGGAGCTTGGCTACTTCAGCACACATCAGATCTACAGAACACTTCTTCTACATGAGGAGAAAAGGGGGTGAGTGCGTTGGTTTTGATCCGCCCGTTGCCCTTGATGTCAAAGGGGGAGAGTGTGTATATGGGGTTTGAATGAAGAGACAGAATGGTGTCACATATTTGGGAGAGTGACATTGGTTTTTCCCTTTGCCCTTGATGTCAAAGGGGGAGAGTGAAATGGTGTTTGAATGCAGATAATGGTGTCAAAGAATTGGGAGAGTGACATGGTATCACTGTACTTATCTGTTGTGGTAACCAAACACCATCATGGTTGCCATCAAGTCCAAAGGGGAAGATTGTTGGAAATATGATGCAGAGTGTTGTCCTTGATGGCAACCCACTGAATGAAGAAGAAGACATGTGACAGTTGACATGTGTTGTCCTTGATGGCAATACACCTGATGAAGTTATGCTTGACTTGATGGACGATGTAAATCTGATGTGATATGATGTTTGTTAGCAATATGATGCTAAGTGTCTGATGTGATATGATGTTAGTTAGCAATATGATGCTAAGTGTTGTCATTGAATGGCAACTCACTTGATGAAGAAGATGGCAACTTACTTGATGAAGTTGTGATTGATAGAATATGTTCTTGATGAAGTAAATCTGATGTATCAGCAGTGTGTACAGAAGGCAGTGAAGAAAAGAAGTCAGCAAGTGCTAAATCTATGATGAAAAAGAGTATGTATCTTGGTATACGCGGATTGGCCTAGGGGAAGTCGCGTATGCACGCGGAAAAGAACGTGCCAAGTCGCGTATGGGCTAAAGCGCTCAAAAAGTGCAAAACCAAGGGTAACCACCATGGTATTGACCCATGGTATTGAGTAATGATCCGCCTAATTGACCCCGTCCAGGTAGTTTTGGGCTCATGGTATTGTTTTGGCCCATGGTATTGAAAAAGGGGCTCATGGTATTGAAAAAGGATAAACCTATATAAGGAGAACAAATTCATTGTGCATAATGTGAGAGTGGGAGCAAGATGTCTGAGCTTGACTGAATACTTCTCTCTGAAGTAGATCTGAATGGAAAGGGTTACATTTGTTGATAGATCTGAATCTATGATGCACTTATGAAGAAATGATGAAGCGGGACTTCTAGATCTGAAATGTACTTGTATTTGATAGATCTGTTTATGGAAGGCCTAGATCTGTGATGAGGCGAACATCTGTCTGAAGTAAAGGGTTGAATCTGAGCTGAATGTCTGATCTGAAGAAGTATGCTACTCTATAATGATTGAAGATCTATACGCTACTTAGCCGCGGAGGAAGCGCGTATATACGCGGCTTCGCTGAAGTGAAAGTGCGTATGCGCAATGAAATACATACAGAGGTATACGCTGGTTTGTGTGGACAGAAGCGCGTATATACGCGACATCAGTAAAGGGAAAGCGCGTATGCAAACTAGGGCTTGCTGAAGCAAGGGGTATGAAATATCTGATCTGTTCTGCTGTGTTTCTGCTATCTGATCTGTGTTGATATGTATATGTTGGTGACGTATGTTTGTGCTTAAAAGTATGGAAAGAGTCCAGTGTGAAAATATGATGAAATGTGGCCTGCAAGCTGAGTTCTATTGAAGTTGTTGGATCCAGTGTGAAAATTGATGAAACGTGGTCCAAGGTGGTGCTGAAGGTTGTAGCCTTCAATCAGGGGGTTGTAGCTCCCTTCCAGGTGAGGCTGGTAAACGAGATCGGGGGGTCGTAGCTCCCTTCCAGGAGAGGCTGGTAAACGAGTCAGGGGGTTGGAGCTCCCTTCCCGGAGAGGCTGGTAAACGAGCGCTGGTGGGTGCCTGCGTGCTGGTCAAGTCAGCGCCAGCACATATGTTGTAACATGTTTTCTCTATAATAATATATTGAAGGCTGAGCAACTGCAGCGGTGGTTTTCTCCCGACTTGGGTTTCCACCTAAAAATCCTGGTGTTCATGTGTGATGCTTTGTGTGATAGTTTATTCTGTTCTTACTGCACATGTTTACTGTTTATAGAACATCTAATGAATGAATGATGGAATGATATAAGTGAAGAACTAATGGCATAATTAGATCTCTGTGTATACGTGAGTTTTATGAAGGTTATCCGCGTGTATACGCTAGTTGGCTTCAGCAAAGTAGCGTATGGGTTTTAAAGGAATGAAAAAGTAAAAAGTTTGAATATGCAGTAAATACTGATTCACCCCCCCTCTCAGTATTTTTCCCAACATAACTAAATATAAAAAAATGGGCGTGATAGAAAGGAATCATATAAGAAATTTATAGTACGCCTAAGTAAGTATACTAAGTTTAAAAAATGCATGAAATTTCACTGAGTAAGGTAAGAAATGAAATAGAAAATAATTCTGAACTCGCACATATGGAATGAAATTATTAAAAAAAGAATCTCTGAGTGGGAGAGGAAAAACAAAAACAATCAGATAAGAAAACCAGTAAGAAAATTTAGTGATGAACAAATGAAAGTATAGTCGATTTCATACTCAGTTGGAAGAATCCAGACCGAGATTTTTCTGCTATGGAAAGTTTAAGTCAGCCTCGGGAGAAACCGTGTACATAGTAAATTAATAACTTACCAATTCTGAAGGCGGCCATTGCAAGGATTAGCATGGGGCAGCAAGGAGCTAATTCGTCTTCCTGAGTGTCAATGAACATGGTAGGAACATATATGGATAGAGGTAAACGATATATAAGTGGCAATAAACAACAAAGGAGCTAAATTAGAAAAAAAAAGGAAAACATCAATCCTTTTCTTTTGTAAATAAACACAGATAGGGAGTTTTCCGAATAGTCTATAACGAGGATATCCTTCGAAAATCTGGGAATTAGAATTAACGAAAAACTAAACAAAATAAAAGTCTAAACTCTATGAGCTAGTAGTCATCTAAAAATGAGTAAAACGAAAATTGGTAGGAGCACTGTAGAACAAGACACTGAAAATTCTGGAATAGTTACATTAAAAGGGCTACACTATAGTCATTGAAAAACATCGATAAATTGAAAAGAAAAAGATTCAAAGAAAATGAGAATTTGACACATATGAAACTCAGAAGAAACTAAATGAAATATTTTCAGAGAACAAATTTAAAATGCAACCCATAACGATAGGGCGAAGAGGAGTACCTGGTTCAATGAAGAGCGCAGCCTTGGAATGTAATGGTGGAGCCTCTCTGTACACTAGCGCCATTAAATCCACTTACCAAACCATATGAGTTATAGAAGAGAAGATGGAAACGTTGAGTTAAAAATTCCGTGGTGTGGAGAGCATTCGCCAGAAGCAATAGGTGAAAATGAGCCATATCCCAAGTCGGGATCATTTATGGAGCTAGTAAACCCTACTCTAGAATTGATCTGGAGCATACATGTGTCTAATATCAGAGTTGAGATGAGTTTCCCACAGCTCAATGGAGTCCGTCAGAAACCCATGTGACCAACTACGTCACAATAAATGTGAATACAACCTAACGTATCAACTATACAGCGATTTGGTAACCAATGCATACGAAACAAGTAATTTTAGAAAATTATTGAAAACACCTGATGACTAACCAACCATGGTTACGCCACATTGGAAAGTTGAATTCCACGATGGTAGATGTATTAAATAAAGTTAATAATAGAACTTTGTATAGTGGTGGAAAAACCAATAATGTGTGCATTAGAGAAGTTCATATGAATAAGTGTATGGATAAATAATAAAATATTATGTACGATGTGTTCGAATAGTTATAAGGATTAATCCTATGTTAAAGACCAAAAGGGCAATTGAAAATTAAACAAGTAGCAACTTTGTAGTTCCATAAGTCAAATGGGTGTAGAGTGAAGAGTGGAATATTCATTCGTAATATCTAAATTGGTGACAATTAGCCTAAAGTGGGTTAAATTTCATCTTGATTTCATACATGGAGGTCATAATTATAATGCCAATCTAAGATAAAATTATTGGTAGTGGTTAAAGAAAATGAATGGTAAAGGTCAATTAAATAATAATATCACCTGTTAAGGTGAGTATGCACGTATATGTTTTAAATAAATTGGCAATGGTATTCAAGCGTCTATGGGGAAAGAATATGGTAATAATATTATTAGTAGAAGAAATTAATTGTAGGAAAGGTGGTGGTTAAAAGTCTAATAGGAACATATATTTCATAAGTGGAAAAATGGGAGATTTATTAATACACCAGATCCCTAATAAATAAGTAGATAGTTACAGAGTGAAGGAAAGAAAATTGTGTGCAACAGAAATATGTCGTAATGTGAAAAATTATAGTATAATCATAATAATAAGTTAGAGATATTGCTATAATTAGAAGAAGAAAAAAATCGAAATGAAAGATGTTACAAATGGTATCAGAGCCAATGTTAAAACACTGGGTAGGAATGTGTGCTAACACCAGAAAAATTCAGTTGCTGTAAATTTTGGTGTTAAATTTAATTTTCACTAATGTTTAATTTCATGTACAGTGCAACAGTGTTGAAGTATACGACTGCGAACCATGAGTGAAGGGGATGAGTTGTATGTGGATTTGGGTGGTGGAGAAAACCCAGCATATCCAAATGCTCCATTGTTGGCTATGATGCATCGAATGTAAAAAGAAATGATGCAATTGAAAAACCACAATGAAATGTTATCTTTAGCCAGTGAGGATCAAGACAGGTTAATAAGAGAATTGACCTCCCAGAACAATCACGAAGGTGAAGGTTCTGGAAGAAAGAGGAAAGGAACTGTAAATCACTTAGAAGATTCTGAGGAAGATAATGGCTCTAGACAATAGTCTAGGAGGAATAAGGAATTACAAGGTGAATTCCGGAAAAGCAAGCCTCCCTCCTATGATGGAGAGGAGGAGGAAGATGCAGAAGTTTGGCTTCTAAACATGATAAAGTACTTTTAGGTTTATGAATATGAAAGTAACTTGAGAGCCAGGTTGGCTATTTATCAGTTACAAGGGAAGACTACCTTGTGGTGGGAAGAAACTAAGATGGTTCATGTCATAGATGAAAAAACTGTTACTTGGCAGCATTTCCAAATCAAATTCAAAAATAGATATATAAATGAACGTTATTATGATGACAAAGAAAAATAATTTCATGAAATTAGGTTGGGACATCTTACTATTTATGAATTTTTAACCAAATTCACCAACTTGCTTCGCTATGTACCTTATATAAGGGAGGAGAAGGAAAAGGTACAACAGTTCTTAAATTGTCTACCTACTATATATAAAGATAAGATAGAGTTTGATAATCCCAAGACCATGGATGAAGTGGTGCGCAAATCAAGACTGTGTTATCAGCAATTTAAAAGTAAAAATGAACAAGCAAATAATTGGCAGAACAAAGATAAGGGTGACTCCAGTGGGAAAAGAACAAAACCAACATACTTAAAGAACTTTGGGAGAAACCACCAAACAAAGAAGTTCAACAAAACTGGATAAAATCAACCAGCTCAATCACAAATAGGGTCCAAACAGATTAATGGAAACAATAAAAGAGAAGGTATTGTTAAAATGAGGGAAACTATAAAGTGTTGGGGTTGTGGAGAGCCTCATTTATTGAGGAAATATCCACACAGAAACATTCGGATTGTACAATTACTGAGAGAAGAAACTACTGTAAATGATGTCGTAAGAAAAATCGCCAAAATCAGTGTTGCCGTGGAAGATTGTCAAGCAAAACACTAGTCCACTATGGTTGAAGTAGAAGGTATGATTGCTGACCAACCTGTTTCTGTTTTAATAGATCAAGGTGCATATTTAAGTTATATAAGCCCTCAAATGGTAGAAAAATGAAAATTAAAGGCAGAAAAATTCCAGCAGTCATGGTTGGTTTAGTTAGCCACTGGGACAAAAAGGAAAGTGACTCATAAATTACCCCAGACAGCCATAAATCTGAATGGATACCAAACTGAACTGAATCTGAATATTCTACCTTTAGGGTCCTATGATGTACTGGTAGGAATGGACTAGTTAGAGAAACAAAAATCCATGTTGAACTGCTTAGAAAAAACAATACATTATATAAATGGGGAGGGAAAACCAGTGATAGTGAAAGGTAAACCTAAACCCATATCTGTGAGAAAAATTTCAGCACTTCAATTGAAAAGAATTGCTAGAAATGGTTGCCAAGTGTATTGTGTGCATGTAGAATAATTGGGACAACAATCTGAAGAGAATATTTTAGAAACATTACCTATTATAAGAGAGTTCAAGGATGTGTTTCCAGACTAAATTCCTTAGCTGCCTCCTAGGAGAGAAATTGATTTTTCACTTGACTTAGTGCCAGGAGCAACACCAGTCTCTAGAGCCCCATAGCGAATGAGTACTCCATTGTTGATGGAATTGAAGATGAAACTACAAGAGCTGCTAGATAAGGGTTACATCAGACCAAGTGTATCCCCATGGGGAGCACTGGTGTTGTTTGTGAAAAAGAAAGATGGTACTTTCAAAATGTGTATAGACTATCGTCAATTGAATAAACTGACTATCAAGAATAGATATCCTTTACGTAGGATAGATGATCTCTTTGACCAAGTTAGTGGAGCAACAATCTTTTTGAAAATCGACTTAAGAACTGGCTACCACCAACTAAGAATTAAAGATGAAGACATAAGTAAAACTGCATTTAGGACCAAGTATGAACACTATGAGTTTGTGGTCCTACCTTTTGGGTTGACTAATGCACCTGCTACTTTTCTGTGTTTGATGAACAATGTCTTAAATAAGTACTTGGGACAAATTTGTACCAGTATTTATTGATGACATTCTGATTTATTCTAAGAATGAAGCATCATGGTTGCCATCAAGTCCATAGGGGGAGATTGTTGGAAATATGATGCAATATGTTGTCCTTGATGGAAACCTACTTGATGAGTTGCCTTTTTGATAGCATCTTATTGGTTAAATATGTAAAAATGTTGTTTCTATAGGTCAATTCAGATGTGACAGAGAAAGGAATTTCAGTAAGTGCCAGAGAAATGAAAAAGGTAATATTTCAATGTATACGCAGTTTTTATGAGGAGAAGTCGCGTATACACACAGGTATGAAGAAGCCAAGTCACGTATACCTTTTGCGCTCTAATAATATGATACCAAGGGGATTTACCATGGTATTAGCCCACAATATTGAGCGATGTGGTGTCTATTTGATTCTGACCAAGAATACCTTCGCTAGTTGTGTGGTTTTGACTCATGTTATCGGTAAAGGTTAAATATATATAAGGAGAAAAAGATCATAGTGTAATTGTGGTAGTTGTTTGGGTATTGAATGAATACTTCACTCTGAAGTATATCTGCATGGAATGGTCTATAGTTTATTGATAGATCTGAAATAATAATGCATCTATGAATACAATAATGGATCAGGATCTCTAGACTTGAAATGACTGTATTTGCTAGATCTGTTTATGAAATGTTTAGATATGTGATCTGGTGAATGTTTGCTGAAGTGAAGGGTAAGATCTGGACTGATTATTTGTTCTGAAGAGTTTTGCAGTCCTGTAATGTTTTCAGATCTATACACAGGTTCGTCTCTGTAAAAGTGCGTATATATGCAGGTTCAATTAAGAAAAAGTGTGTATGGGATCTAGGGTTTTTTTGAAGTATGCGGAAAGAAATTTATGATATGTCTTACCGTATTACTGTTGTTTGTCAATGAATTCTTCATGTAGATCTAGGATGTTTGAAAACTGTATATGCTGCTAAGTTGAATATGTAAAAATCTAATCAATGAGTGAGTAAATATGTTTAATGATGACTGAATGATTAAGGGTTCTACAATACTGAAAATATATCTGACTGAAAGCCTCAAATATGGTTTTGAGACTGATCATATTCTGTAAATTCATTATTGTCATATTTATACGCTAGTTGGTGTGAAGTAAAGTGCATATACACGCGGGATCAATGAAATGAAGTAGCGTATGTATTTTAAGATAATGAATGATCAGGGTTGAGATTGATTATGCATACGGATTCTATAATTTGGGTTTATTACTGTGTTCTCGTTACAATGATCTCACTTTTTTTATTGAAGTTTGGGTAAAGGTTATTATTGATGATGCTTATGCTGAGTTGTGTTGAAGTTGTGGGATCCAGTGTGAAAATTGATGAAATGTGTTCTACAGTGGTTTTAAGGGTTGAAGCCTTCAGTGTGGAAGTAGAAGCTGGTGTTTTGATCAAGGGGTTGAAGCTCCCTTCCAGTAGTGTCTGGTAAACGAGATCAGGGTGTTGGAGCTCCCTTCCAGTACCAGCTGGAGAACGAGAGAAGGTTGCAAGCCTTATGCAGGCAGATGCCTGTGTACTGATATGAGTCTGCATCAGTACAATATTGTAAGCAATTTTCCATTTAATAAATATTGAAGACAGAGGCAACAACAACGGTGGTTTTCTCCTGACTTGGGTTTCCACCTTAAATCCTGGTGTTCATGTGTGATGATTTATTCTCTTCTTACTGCACATGGTTACTGCTTACTAAATATATGATGAATGAATGATGCACTGATATAAGTTAAGAATTATCTGCATAATAAGATATCTGGATATATGTAATTTTATTTAAAGATAGCCATATGTATACGCTAGTTGGGTTCATTAAAGTCGCGTATGGAAATCAGTAAATAAAAAGTAAAAGTTTACAGTGAGTTATAAATACTGATTCACCCCCCCGTCCCCCCTCTCAGTATTTTTCCCAACAAGTTAGCTACGTCACTCCTTGCATTTTTATCCCTTGGTGGGGACTCATTAGTAGTAGCTCCTTTGTTTTCAATATTCTTGTATTTTCATCTTCAAACAACTTGTAAATTTATTCCCAGTTAGAGGAACTTGAATCCTAGGTGCATGTTGTATCTGCGAACAGAGGAGCCATCTCATGAGTTTCTTCAGGTGGAAAGACAGATTATTTCTCAGCTGAAAACTTTCTCTGTGCTTTGATTATCTTCTACATCTCCTTATGTTGTTCTTTATGAGGATTTACCTGTCAAAAAATGAGCTGAGAACAGCAGAGAATTACTTCGAATTATGCAAGATTCATATCAATTCAATGCGAGCCTTATGAAAAATCCTCTCGTATTAACTTAAAATCATTATATTTCATTTGAAAACCTCGAGATTATAAACCATAAGATGGTCATTTAATTTCTAAATGTTTATTCATGTGATGGTGACAGTTGGAATTACTTCGGAGTTTTGCTTTTCGACATTCTTGATATCGGGTATGATGATTGGTTTTAGTAATGATGCAATATGCAAAACAACGAAATATCATGATGCTTGACTGATTGCGATATCGAGATCTGTCAGTTGAAAGAACGTGATATCGGTAATTTTTTAATTGATGGAATTTCAGCATTTTTGCATATCGACATTTCATATTTTTGGAACTTTGGCATATCAACATTTCAAAACTTCGGGAGTTTGGCATTTCAGAACATTGGCATATCGACATTTCGGAACTTCGGTATTTCGCATTTTGGCGATTCTCTTTTAGAGTGTTTCCATCTATTACCGACATTTACTTGTTTTATACCTTTTTTAATGTTTTGCATTGTTTTCTGATGTTTTCATAAGATTGTGTTAATTATGAAAAAGCGATTTTTTCTTTGTTTTATTTTGAAAGATAAGGGAGGATATACTTAACCTATCTATATAAAATGGTTTTACCTATAATTTTTAAAGGGTCCCCATTGTTCCTTCTAAAGATTCTATGGAAAATGGGGTGTTGTTGAGTACCACAACAATTGGCGACACATTGGTTAAAATGGTTAATCTCTGTTATATAACGTGTTAATTTTTTAAGAAATTTTTTAGAAAGTTATAAGTGATTTGAAATCCAAATTGATGTAGATAAATTTTTGAAATAAGATAACATATTTTATTAAAAAAGGTTCTTCCAGGTTTTTTATAGATGAAAATTTCTTTTGAATCAATCAGGCTTTGATAGGCTGAAAATATAAAGTAATAATCATTTGAAGCTTGGTGTGTTGGATAAACTTATTATTCATTAGTAGAGCCTCTGATGCCAGCACGCATTTATAACCTCGACATGGTTACTATTTAACCTAAATGAACCAGTATAATATTCATATTAAAATAAAAAAATTCAGAGGTAATGTGTTTTATCTTTTATTTCATTTTTACTTACTTTAAAGTCACTATCCTACATTGATGGCCAGAAAAGATAATGCCATTCACAAGTTGTAATATATTTGAACAAGTTGACTCGTAATGAGATATCTTGTCTCATGGCCTTTTGACTATGAGACATTATCTTGGTGTGGTTTCCAATAATGATAATGTCAAGCTTATTAGTTTCCTATGATCATGGTAAGCAGGCTCGTGATGAGACCTCTTAACTTTAAAGTTTTATATATTTTTGAATTACACTTTGAAAAAATTAAAATAAATGAATGGGGAGGTTTCATCTACTCATTATGAGTGTTGGATGATGAGTGAAGTAAAAGTTGTTGAAACTTCATCATAATTACTACTTTTATAAAGATAACTTTTCAAATTTGGCTCATAATAATTTGGATTCTCAAAATAATTACAAATCCAAAGGATCTCTTCATTTTAAGTGGCTATGATAATTCAAAGTTTTTGAAATGAATTAGATTTCAATTTATGGTTTTACTTTCTTTATTATTTCTTCAAAAGTCAACATCTTCAATATTTTGAGAAAAACTTGCAAGGTGTTATCCAAAGGTGTAATACTTTACAACATAATTTAATTGAATGAAAATATTTACATATTGTACAAGAGAACTTATGTTCTTTTTAAGAAAAATACTTTTTGAGTATAAGTCTTGCAATATAAAATTTGATGGACCTACCTTCTCAAAAATTTGAAAGGGACCAAGCCAAAGTTTTTGAAATTTTGTATGCTTTACTTTATCCTCGTGCACTTTGTCCCATATCAAAACTAAGTCTGTGATTTCAAAATGCTTTTCTTTGACTGAATTAATATCGAATGAAGTTTTTTAACCAATTCTTGATGATGGGCATGAACCAACTTAGCTTCATTTCTTTCTTCTTCCATCTTAATTATTTGGGACATTCATAAATGTAAAGCAGAAGAAGTTTCTTCATTAATAAATTGAACTAGGGTTGTTGAAGGGATAACTATATCTAAAGGTATAAAAAATTAGTTTCCATATGCCAGATGAAAAGGTGATGTTCCTATTAAAGCTTTATTAGTTATCCTATCTACCCATAAAGAAAATGCTAAAGCTTTCAGTGCCAATTTTTTTTTTTTTTTTTTTTTGGTCGATGGTTCATTTCATAATCCTTATAATATTTTTATTAGTTGATTCCGCCAAACCATTTCCTTGGGGATAATAATTTTCATAATACTTCAATTTAAATCCTCTCGTTAAAGAAAATTTAGTCATTACATTTCCAGAAAAATAAGAGGCATTATAAAAAATAAAAGCATTAGGAACACCAAACTTGGTAATGTTAAACTGATCAATGAATTCAATGATGCTCTCAGAATTATCTAACTTCAATTGTGTTACCTCTACACATTTTTTGAAATAATATGTTGCAGTCAAAATATATTTACATTGCTTGGAGGATTGAGGAACGATCTCACCTAGTATATCAAGTCCTCATTCCTCGAAAGTTTGTTTGATATTGACGGGTTGCAATGGCATAGATGGTTTCTTTTGTCTTCCTGAAAAAGTTTTGCTAATTTTACATTTTCTGACATACATATGCGCATATTTAAATAAGGTCAGCCAGTAATATCCAGCATGTAGCAGTAGAATCTTATGAGTAGTAGTATCTCCACTATAATTTCCATGTGCTAGACCATCATGAAGTTCCTGTAGAACGTTTTATGCTTCAGATTTCTCTAAACATCTCAATAGAACATAATCATAATTTTTCCTAAATAATACATCATTAAGAAGATGAAACTGATTGGCCTTCAATCTTACGGCTCTATTTTTCTTAAAATCAAGCTCAAGTGGAGCATAACCATTTTTTGAGTAAAATATTAAATCATTATATTCAGAGTGAGTATCAACAAGAAACACCTTTGTAACTTGTTCATTGTTACCTGTTACTTTGTCAATTGATGCATCATTCATTCCCTTGAATAACCTACAAAAACCTTGGCCTTTTACAATCTTAGCGAGTTTGATCTATAGATCATATTCTTGCAATGTTGTGACCCAATTAGCCATTTTCCCCCCTAACTCCTTTTGAATCAGCAATTGTCTGACTGTTGAGAAAGGAAAAATAACTTTAACATGAGTTTTCAGAAGAAAAGGTATAAAATATTTAACAAATTTGTAAACTTTGAAGGCTTTCTTTTTTTCTCCTTTATAATTTAATTCAGCACCTTGAAAAATTGATCTAAAAAAAGCAATTGGAGCTTCAATTTTATGTTCATTTGTTTGGGTTAAAATTGCTGCATAAGATAGATTAGAGGAAAAACGTATAAAATAATTGAATTTGAAAAATTGGGATTCGATAGAGAAGAACATTAATTATGGTTTTTTTAATGGTTTTAAATGCTTATTTTTCATCATCTCCCCATTTGAACAATGAATTATTCTTGACCATTTTATGTAGAGGTAGAACGATGTGTGGAAAGTCAGGGATGAATCTTTTGATAAAATTAATTTGACCCAGAAAATATTGCATCGATTTTTTATTATGTGGTAATGATATTTCTGAAGTTGTTTTAATTCTTTTTGGATCAACACAAATTCCATGTTTTGAAAAAGTAAATCCAAGGAGTTTACCTTCACCAAGAGCAAAAAATGATTTCTTGGGGTTTAAATAAATTCCATATTTTATGCATATTTCAAATATTTGTTTTAAATCACACAGATGATTATTTATCTCTTTTGAATATATTGTAATATCATCTATATATAACACAACAGTTTTGTTAATTAACTCTTTGAAAGCAATATCCATTGCTCTCTGAAATGTAGCTCTTGCATTCAATAATTTGAATGGAATCTTTTGATAAACATATGTCCCCCACTTTTTTACAAATGTAGTCTTCAATCGGTCTTGTGGATGAACTAAGATCTGATTATAACCTAAAAATTCATCTAAGAAAGACATTAGTTCAGAACCAATGACTAATTGTAAAACTTGTTCCATTGATGGGAGAGGAAAATTATCCTTTTGACATACCTTGTTAATATTTCTGAAATCAATACAAATGTGAATTTCATCGTTCTTTTTCCTAACTTGTACAAGATTAGGAACCCATTTTGAATATCGGACTGGAAAATTGATTTTATCTTTTAAAATCTTATTGAATTCTCTTTTAATTTGGGTTTCCAAATTAGGATAACTCTTTCTAAGCTTTTGTTGAATCAGTTTGAAATTTGGTACCGTTAGGATAATGTGTAGGATGATGGAAGCATCATATGTTTTGAGATATTTATAATTCCATACAAATACATATTTATATATTTTTAACAAATGAATAAATGCATTTCTTTCTTCAGATGAAAGGCCAAGTCCTAAGTTGATATTTTGAGGTTTTTCATCAGATCCTAGGTTAACTAATTCAAACCTTAATGTTGAATTTTGAAGTTTGCAATTGTTGACCTTTTTAAATCTGTCCTTCAAATCGTATAGATCCTCAAATTTAACTACCGGTTTTGGCAAGGCATTATTTTCATTATAATACTTCATTTAAGTATTGTGTTCATCTTCATCAATTCTTGATCAAGATAAGATTCTTCAGATGTTAAAAAATATAGGATATCTCCATCACCGTTGAATACTCTCCAATTTGTAATATTGTTGGGAATGGATGGGCGAAAAATCAAGTCTATAGAAAATCGATCTAGACTAAAATATTCGGGTGGAATTAACCTCGATGTGACATTGGCTAAAACATTAGCGTCACCATTTTGAATTCTAGGTATTGGAGAAATATTGCATGCTAAAAAATGTGAAGTCAGATTTTGAATAAGGGATTGATAATGTTTCAGATGATTTGATACTTAATAAAATTTTACTTCTAACTTGTTTTATCACGATTTCTGAATCACAAAATATTTGAAGATATTTAACACCAAGATTTATTGTCTTATATAATCCCTATACCAATGCTTCATATTCTGCAATATTGTTAGTATATTCATTTTCCAGCCTACATGCTAGCATGGTATTTTCACCAGTTGAGTTGATTAATATATATATTGTTCCTACACCTTCACTAGATTATGTACAACAGTATTTACAATATTAATACATTTAGAAAAAATTGTTTGAGAACAATTTTCAACTGGAGAAAAAACAAAATTTGCTAAAAAATGTGATTCATGTGTTGTAAAACTTCCAAAAAAGGATTTCGAAGAATAATTGCCAAGAATGTTATTTTTAAAAACTACAGGTTCATTTTCTTCATCCAAATCTGTAACCGATTGTTTCATATGTTTTTCTCTATCTACTTGAATTTGATTTGGTTTACCGTTATAAGGAAGTCAAATATGTGACCAATCTGTTTTGAAATAACCATGTAACTTCTCATACCAATCTATACTTAAAATAATACCGTAAAATTCAGGAATAACAACAATTAAGATATCGATTTTCTGACAAACCCTTGGATTTGAGGATAGTCTTATTAAGACTGAGTTAAACTCTCCTAAAAATTTAACCTTGGAGCTATCTAATTTCACAATCTGACAACAGAATTTTCAGGATTTATGTTCAATTTGAGACATACTGAATATGGCATTATGTTTGAATAAGCTCCTGAGTATATTAGACAATTGTGGAAATTCTTGTTAAAAATATCAAAGGTTAATAATAAAGGATGAGTATGAGAATTGGAATGATCTCTAATTAGAATTGCATTCGAGGCATCAATTTTATCAGGGGTATGTCCTGGAGGCTTTCCTTTTCCTAATGTGGTTTTTGTTGTTGGCAAAGGAGACATAAGAAGAGAATTTAATTCTTTAAGCAAAAAAATTTGATGTTGCTTAAGTTTACTTACCTCAAAAATTGATATATTTTCTTTCACTTTCTTCATATATTCGACGATGTTATATATTATGTCCTTATCCGAAACTACAAGAGTTTCGGATGTAGAAGGCGAATCAGAAGGGGATGTGGAAGATTCATGTGATTTGGGAGAAGAGACTAGAAACTTAGGAGAAGACTTCTTCAAGGTAGTTTTATCCTTGTTAACAGGAGTAACTGATTTCTGCTTTGCATTTAATGATGGTTAATCATAAGCTTTTTTTCTCCAAATTTCGACTGGAAACGCTTGTTGCTCTTAGTTTTTTTTAGATGGGGTGAGAATAAAATCCCATAAGCCATGTGCTTCGACTAATTCTTCTTCTCCTTCTGATTCTTATGTGGACAAAGATTTCTATTCATATTCTTCTTGATCTAATTCTGAATTAGATACAACTCTAGTTGGTTGAGTGGATGAAGTTTGTGTTTTCGTAAAAGAACTAAAAGTCTTTCAAGGCAAATCTGAAAGTTGATTTTTAATTTTGACCATTTCGTTTCACATTTTTTTAAGAACTTTCTATAGTACTTCTAAATTGAAAGGGTCTTTTGAGGGCTTCTTTTTAATTTCTTCTTTGAAAGTTACTTTCTCATATTTTCTTTCTTCTAGAATGGTCTTCTTTTCTAAGGCTAATTTTTTTTTTCGAAAGATATAGCTTGTTTCATGTTATCAGTGAGAGTGTTTTTATTATCTCTATCCACGAATATTGCAATGTTTGAGGGTAATCCAAAAATATACCATTCTATCTGAACATCTACACCAGGTTGAGAAGCTTACTGAATCTTGTTAAGAAATTTATTGAATCTGGAAATAAAATCTTTGATCTTTTCATTTGATTTTTATTTAAATTTGGAAAGATCATTGATCAATGTCGCAGTTGTGCGATCATGTCCAAAAATTGTCAAAAAATGCTCTTGAAACATATTCCAATCAGTAATAGAACCTGATGGTAAAGAAAAGTACTAGGATCCTACTGATCCTAAAAATGTATATGGAAACCGTCTACATACGCAATCTTCTTCTTATACTTCTTTAAGATTAATGGCTAACATAAAATTATGTAGGTGTTCTTTTGCTTGGGTTCATCTATCTGGATTTCACTTTCGTAACCATCTTCCTAGATACTTAGGAAAAGGATGAAGCGGTGCAGCAATGTTGACAACACCTAGATTTGTCCATGGTCTATTAGCCATTATGGGAATGTGACTAGAAGAGGTTGTTGTAGTAGAAGAGGTTAACTGTGTGGAGGAAGTAGCCCCTATGCTAATATTAATTGTACTAGTACATGTTGTTTGAGAATGAGTGGACAAGAATAAATGAAGAGGTTGGTTGTGGAGAAGTGGATTGAAATAAAGGATTTTGTGGGAGGTGATGAAGATAAAATATCACTAGTAGAATACTTGAGCTTTCATATTCTGAGTATTTCTTTAGTGAGGAGGTAGAGGGAATTCAAAAGTGAGATCCCAATTTTCTCACTTTGAGACCTAGTTAAAACCCGAGATGATGTAAAATATGATATGCTTCCTTGGGATAACTGAACGTTGAGTCTTTTTCTTGAGAAATATAAATACCTTCTAATTTCTCAATTAAAGTTTGAACTTTTGGGTGATTCAATTAAAGAAAGGCTTTAAATCAGTCTTTAGAGCCGATACTAAAATTTCTTTTACGGGTAAGCTTGTTCTTACTTTTGGTGTAGGAGTAGGAGAATTTGAGTGAGACTTGGAAGTAGGGGGAGATTTTGAGGGTGAATGACTCTTTTGATGACCCTTGCTGATCAAAAAAATTTCCATTCATAGTTGCCCTCCCTTCTAGCACCAAAAATGTTGAAGGTCGAATTTGATTTCCTCAACATCAAGGAATACCACAAGTTGGGATATTAAAACAACTCCTTTTCTGCTGAAATTGGTGGGTCACGTCGGGAGTTGGGGACCGGCTTTCCGTTTAAATATATTTAATAATAAGAAGAGTAATGAAATCAAATTTGTGGGGTGATTTTAAAACTAATGATAAAAACTAAAAATTATTCTAACTATTTCGGGATAAAACGTCTTTTAATGTGTTCTAATAGAAATATTTCAAAAAAAGTATAAAATAATATAGATCATTCCATACTCTAATGAAAATAAATCATGCATAAGAAACTAAATTAATTAAATGGTTAATTAATTTATTTGTATTAAAACTCTATCACATAAAGCTCTTCGTTATTTCATATATAACTTCAAATCATTCAATATTTCATATCAATAGTGACAATGATACATTGTTTTCAAAGTAGATTATATAATGGAAGAACATAAAGATAAAATAAACATCTATTTTACAATAACACAAAGATAATAGTACCCGATGCATCAGATACTCATGTAGTCTCTAAGAAAAGACATTTTTCAGGGCTCAAATTTTCAATTATATAACACTAGATCAAACGATAGTGCAAGTTCAAAGCTATCTTCTCAAACTTTTGACTACTTTATAAATGCATGAGATGGGTTTAAATAGTCTATTAATATTACAAAAATAGGAAACTTGTAAAACAATTTTCTATAAAGCCTTGAATAAATTAAGCTAAGATAAAGGAAAACAAAATAGTAATCATTTGTAACAATATTTATGATCAGCTTCCTAGGTCCATTCGTTATCATACGTTCTTTGAGGTTGTTAATATCTATCACTCGGCTTTAGCAGTTGCATTGGATGCATATGCATATTTCCTATGAACAACGCATCATTAAGTGTTGGAAGAAGTTGCGTTGCTACATTTGAAAGATACATTAGTATGAGCCACTTACCATATGGTTTTACTAGGAACTGCTACTAAATTTCAATTACTTTGGATAAGCTTTGAATCTCTTGAGTCCTCCTTCTAGATGTGTTGGAACAGGGTCTCTTACAAAAGCTATGAATCTAGTCCATTTTTGTATACTTTTATTATATTTAGTCTAACGTGTGGGGTTTGTGGGTCAAAGCCCCTAATGCATCTGTAAGTGGGTCAAGGGTAGACTAAGAGTACCGCAAACCACGGCTTTGAGGACCATTGGATGCGTAGGCTAAAGTAGTATAAGCAATTGAAACTTTTTTGAGTTGTAAGCGTAGAGATTGAACAAATATTGTTACGAATCGTGAATTAGTAGAGTCTATTTTGGGATTTTAGGGAGAGGACTCCGCACCAGCCGTGTGCGGACCCCGTCTTTGTGTGCGTAGGTTGGGTTTTTGGGTATCAGTAAAAGGATATGAAGGATCAATGAAAGAAGAAGGTTGCTGTGGACTCTATGATATTTGTTAGTGTTATGCATGATTCTATATTGAGCTCCAGTAAGTAAATGTGTTAAGTACTTGATTCCGCTTTGACAATTGATCTGAATCTGCTTGTTAGAATTTATGAAAGAATAGCTATGATAGCTAATTTCTTGTCACTGCCAGTGTGATACTTGACTTTACCCGCCTTCCCGAAGGTGTAGAAACCTAGTTCTGAGCACCCTTCCATACTACTTCGGGTGAGACTTTGGCCCTGCGCAAGTGAGGTCACTACCGAAAAGGCCCAGATGGTATAGGGTTTTGTTGGAAAACCTTAACCTGCGAAACTCGGTGGGGACCTCAAGCCAACTTAATGGTTCCGTTGTCGGGACTAGGAGCATTTTGAGAGAGGGATTGGGTAATGCCAAGGCCGTATTGGAAACTTGAAATAAAAAGATTGATGAATGGTTCGAATAGAAAGTTCGGGAATTTCTGCGATGAAAAGAAAGCTCAAGTAGAGTTTGACCACCGAAGAGTGGAAAAATAAGCATATTTTCACGAAAGATCTTCTTTGTAACCATTGAGATCGAGCTCGAGGAGTGGCTCACAAGGTTGGGCTGAATTTCAAGTGTTGGAAGGATGAGTAGGTCACACGAGTCGGAACCCAGTAATTGATCCAACAATTAGAAGAGGTGATAACACCATCACTCACACCAGCTAGTCACTGGGTGGACAACGTGCTGAGAGGATTCGCAGCACTTTCCATCGATCGGTTCATCTCCTATCTGCGAATCAGATGGAATATTCTTCAAAGGATTTAGGGGTAAGTTTTTTGAAGACATTACTATTGTTGATTAAGATATTATCGTGCGAAAAAATCATTCTGTGTAGCCACACTAAATGAACGACCTTTGATGCGGATGAAGTAGCGATGTAAAGTGGAAAGTACTATCAAACCAACCAAGAAGGAGGTAGATCTATCTGTAGTCTGTAGAGAAGCACGTGCGTAGAGTGTACTACAGCCACACCACTTTTCGAACTGACATAGGGGTAAGAATTCACCTACATCTCCACCACTCTGAAAACGACATGCTGTAGCACATGAAGTTTCCTGCCTTTAAGGGTGTGGGAGATGAAGACATGGATCAGGCCTCGGGTTTGTGTGCAGACCGACATCGATGGCATGCTAATGTAGCTAGTGATGCGGTGAAGAGGGCATAACTATCCATTACCTTCAAATGAAGAGCTTTGGATTGGTACATGGGATACATCGGACATCATGCAAACTCAACCATTGGGGAGATCAAGAACACCTTGAAATAATAGTTCAATAAAGCCTAAGTTCTATTCTCAAATAGTAGGTCATGACTAGAGGATTTCAAGCGAGGGCCTTCCGAGATCAATGTGGAAGGCCGATCAACGATCGAAGAAGGTGATCGGAGAGGGAGGATTTCAAGTACGACAATAGATAACGGACGGAATGGTTCATTGCTATGTTAAATCGCCTCACTCGCGCTACCTATGGGTCACCAAACTTTCGAATCACCGCAGAAAATGCTCACGAGGTCGCTGTACAGAAGTTAGAAGTTGTGCCCAATGATGATATCCCTAGCTAGGTGTTTAGAGATCCAAGGACAATTAGAGGTTATGCACATGGAGATCCGGAAGCTAGCTGAAAGGAGTGAGGAGCGAGAGGCTAGGCAGTGAAAGATGGTGTGCATACATGTGGACAAATGGTCACACCAAGGATAGCCTGCCCTACAGTAACAGACTACATGCGAGCCCGAGGACCTAATCTGTTGCACCCTAGGGAAGTTGCAGGACCAATTGGGACAACACCATGAGTGCGATGATTTGCTGCATTGCAGGGGCTACATAACACAAATCACTTTCCCCGCCTTGCTAAGGGGTATGTCCTAGAAGTAAAAAGTAATGGTGCGGGTTCAGTAGGTCGAGTAGGGACATGATGAATCAGAACTTTCGGACATATGATTTGATGATCGATCGAGGGAATCTCATAGGGTGCACGTCATATCCATCCTCACTAAGATCCCTCCCGAGCATAGGGCTCCCCCAGAGCAAGGGGAAGGGGGAGGCGAGAAGAGGTGGAAGCACGAGTTGGGGACGAGGGGACGGCTGACCCCGCCTATAACCGTGGGGAGGTGGGGCACTCTGCCGGATTGTCCAAAGCCTCACGAGGTAGTCCTATCGGTATTGCGCAGCTAGACCATGTGATTGAAGATTTTCTAGTATTGATAGTGAAGATGCAGGGAAAAGTGGACGACACCTATGTAGAATGTACGTGACTCGTTAAGGCCAAACTAGGAGAAAAAACATCCAAGCGTGAATGTCATAACACGCGGTGGGATGGCCATCGAGGGCCTAGGGAGAAAACCAAGTCGAGCCTATGATGCTGGTGAGTTATCAAACAGGAAGGTTTGGATCTAAAAAAGGAGAAAGAAACGTTTGTGCACTCGCAAAGACTTTGCTGAGACGAGAGGCATCTACTTGGCAGCCCACGAAAGACCTCGAGGCAGATGAGGAGGTCAAACCATTTTTACGAGCATGTATGAAGCTGTCGCGTAACCCAAAGGCTGTGGAAAATATTCGAGCATTGATAGATATCTCTGCGCAATATGACCTATCCTCCCTTCGAAGGTCGAGGGACGTACACAAAATCTATAGGTATAAGAAAGACACTGGTAGGGAGATGCGGTTGATCGCAGCAGATTGATGATTACGAGATGGATCGGTTATTTTGGACCTAGGGTCCGATGCGAGTGTATTACTCTAAACGGACTTGGAAACGAATCGGGAACCTAAGTTGGAATGGTCCACTATCCAGCTCGCAGTATAACCAATCAACAAAGATCATACCCTTGGGAAGACTATCGAAGATTGTGGTGGATATCGTAGGGGTTAAGGTCCGGGCTGATTTTGAAGTAATCTCAGATTTTCAAAGATGCGACCCATACCTTGCACTCCTAGCTTGATTCAGTACATCGATATGGAGGGCATCATTAACCTAAAGAAGAGAAGCATGGTATTTGAGAATAAAAGGTACAAGGGTAATAGTACCATTAGATCCTGCTGAAAGGCAAACGATGCACGTAACCGGTGCGTGATGAAGAGGATGTGGATCACGCTCTATAATTTAATCGCGCGAGATGAAGATTAGATCAACCCCATGGTGGAGGGGGGTAATCTACTAAGAAAAGGAAAGTGAATGTTTCTCGACTCAAGGGGAGATAAAGAATCAACAAAACGGTTACATGATGTCTCTCGACTGCGATGTATTTGGATCACAAAGAAATTCCACTCGCATCTCCCTCGGAGGTAATAGATCTACCTTATTTCGATGGTTTTGATAATGTTAGGGACTTTTTTGGCAGAATTTGAAGCCGAGGTTCCCCAATAACGATGGCTTTGGGCCCGTGAGCCGGCCATGCGTGGGATCACCCGCACAATGGTGGGTGACACGAGGAGAGGTGTTCCAGATTTGGGAGGAGTGTTGGAATATGATGATCCTATGATTTGAGGCCCTGCCCGACGTGCAAATCAAAACATTCCTTGGAACCGAAGATCCACGCAAATATGTGTTCGCTTGGATAGAACAATGGCGCGATAGAACTACCCAAGGGTGGGTTCATCTCGTTTATTCATGCCCCGAGGGACCATTTCCCACTACATAGTACTTAGATGCGAGAGCTCCATCAAGAGCACCCGCCACTAGAGACTTTGAATGATGAATTTCATGAACATTTGGATTAATAGGTGGGACAGCAGGCGCTTGACGCAGCTACGTAGGACATTGACACCGTAGCATAGGGTGAATCACACCTGTGTGTTGCACTTGAAATGCCCAATTGGGAATTGCGGACACCAAGCATGATCAAATACCGCGGCCTAGCCCCAAAAGAAGGTAAGAATGATCCACGAGAGGGTCCTCGACTCGGAATTGAACAAGGTGCGCATGGTTACCGGACCACTCGCCGTGAACAGATGGCATTGAGATGCACCCCACATTGGCTGAAATTGGGGATGCGAATATGATATATCTCGGAAGCTCCCGCAATAAGGGAACAACCGCGCTCACTTCTCGGCCACACAGAGTTATTACGAAAAGTTCGTTTGGAGGTATGCATTGATCATAAAACCTCTCAAATATTTTATTATGAAGGCGGCCTAGTTTTGTTGGGATGACACATGCCGAGCAAACATATATTTGGGTTTTGAAGTACTTAGGTATTAAGCTTGTGTTGGGGGGAATATGCATAGGAGGTGCGGTGTTTAACCCAAGCGTAGTGTGTATGCCAAGTGCACAGAGGTGTGAAAACCAGCCGTTGGCACTAACATCCGGTAAAAAATAAAAAGTTACCGTTAAAAGGAGCGGGCCAGTTGGCATTTAATGGGGAATATTCTAAGGATTTTTTATTGTTTACCCGATGGTAAGTTCCGTGTCAAGTTTACCCTACCGTTGGATGCCCATAGGCACTATAAAAAGGGCCGGATAGCTCAAAAAAGGGTTCTGTCTCACTTGCATAACTTGTACTTATCCTATTTATCTCGCGCGAGCTTGAGTCGTAAGACTTTTTGGGTCTCGCACTGTCCCCCCCCCCTCATTTCGGATCAACCTCCCACTTCCAATAGTAGCCACCCAGCATTCGGGGATTCATTTTCCGGGGCTAGGGATGACAGCCACTAACCCAATTGAGCCCTCGCACCTATTGCCCCGCAGTTTTAGGAAGTAATGGAGATCGAGTCCGAGGGATGAAGAAGTGCCCTCAACGTCGGTCACAAGGAAGGGAAAAGAGTAGGCACGGAGGCCTGCGAAGCTCCCCCAAAGGCTGCGAAGTGGGCTTCGTGGAAGCCTAGGACCTCCCCAAGGCATGCCAAGTCCTCGCGAGCAACGCATCGAGCTCGGGCCGCATAGGAGGAAGCCCACGCTCGCTAACCGATCAATCGGATACCTCCCTTCATCCGCCCGCGTAGGCCCTTGATGCGCACACCAAAGAACCTTGATGGCCTGGTTACCTATCTGCAGATGCCACTAACCCCCGAGAGAAGTCCCTATCTTGAATGACCCCTGTGGGAAGCGCCATGAGGTGAAAAGTCGACGATCATGACTCGCAAATATGAAGCCTTCCCCGAGCTGACCCCCCACGTTGTAATCTGACACAATTTACGTGGAATATGGGGTCACGATCGTTCTCAAGACTGGGTAAGTAGATTGGACGGATCCGGGGCTCTTGAACACCGTTGCGTATGCCCCACTTTGGCCATTACAAAGTCACGTATCAGCCGGCTCTGACGTATACTTGCACTAATTCAAAATAGCTTCCCTATGGATTTGAGATAGGGTCCCCATAGATGCCGCATTGGTTCACATAATCATGGGCCTTCCCATGAACCGACCCACACCCTCCGGAGCGTGTGGGCAAGAAATATGAAGGGGACACCGCTAAATATGTGCGTAAGACCTACCAAGTGGAAAGGAATACGCGGGGCTTCATCATAAAATCCATCAACGACCGCATACATACGTATGGATACCATATTACTAGCTTGCAAGCTAATGTGAAAGTTTCAGTGTCGCAACCATCCCCGCCTATGTCATTCGTCTAGCTCGGTCGGCTGTGCGAAGGGGGTCCGCCTCAATTGGGCCCAATACTTATGCGACGAGTTCTTAGACAACATCCAAGAATCACAGGAGCAGGGAAAAGCCTTTTGTTATGCCCGGATACTATTTCTTATAGCCCTCGCTACCTGGGAAACCCCCCGTGGATTCGGTCCTCCCCGAGCTCCCTCCGATATGTGTGAAGGGGCTCGCATGCCCATTTGTGGGATTCCAAGGACGCGCATCGCATAGAAGATAACCAAGTCTCTCGGGTCCTCTTCCCTGCAGTAGCATGGCCATAGCCATCAATTCTCGACCTCTACTGTCCCCCATAGTATATGAAAAAATGCAAGAGTATCGCATCATCTCCGTGTTACCACGAACAACATTCAGATCCATAGCCACAAGGATAAAACCCGGACGTCACTTCCTTATATGGTAGTAGATGAGAAAAATTGACAATGTGATTGCGCTTATGACATCCTGCCTAGAAGATAGAGCTTCAAAACTAGTGCAAAGGGGCACCAATGGTACTAGCATGTGCGTGTACTCTCACTTGTTATCACCAAGGAGATCGGAAGCATAGGGAAAGACTCAGAGTTTAGCCCCAAAAAAAGGACACGCCGCTAAATCGGGACCTCCACGAAGAACACCAAGGTTGATTTTCGGTTGGGCATGGAGGAAGTAAATGCTCTGAGGTACAATGCGAACATGCGAGCTTGTCAAGGGACCCTAAAAGAAGCAACACACCCAATGGAAGGAACAAGATGAGATGGTTACATTGACGGACCGAGATCTAAAAAAAATTGTAGATGCTGTCACACTGGTCACGTAACAAAAATGGGTAGATTTAGAGGAACACCTGAAAGTACCGTGATCAACGCCATCCAGAAGAGCTTCAAACCTTGCATCTAAAACCGCACACGATACGGGACATCGACGCATGGTTTAGGGACGAATGCCCTTGGCATCTAGAAGTATAGAGCTAGCCATGGAAGAAAGTCATCTTTGTCCCTTACCTAGTGCCTCCCTTGTGATCACTTTGTCCGACTCAGAGATACGACTCCAAGCGAGTTGCGGCAGGTGCGGTTGAATCTGCCAAGCTACCCCACGAAGCATTATGGGATCTTCACACCCGCGGTGTTTTCAGGAGATCTGACCATCGGGACTAACAAGTACACCAACAACTTGGTATGGCCAAACAAATCATCGCACAATAGAACACAATAGTACTCTTTGTTGTCGCGCGACAAGTAGGTCTTGAAACTTTGATCCACCCAGATCCACACAGAGGCTACGGAGAGATCTCGGCCGCGGCCCACCCCTCGAGCTAATGTGGAAGGATTGGTCGTAGAATTGAAGGCTTCCAGGGATGGAAATGTAGGTCATTAAGACACGGTTGGAGTAGCAAATCTTTGACTTACAGGGCCAAACTACAGTCCCCAAAAACACCCATGGAGGTACGAGCCCAGTCGCGCATCGCACTAGTAATCGTGGCTACAAACACCATTATAGGACAAATTTCTCGTGGGTGCCCGAGTGTTGTAGACCCTACAACACCCTCCAAAAAAATCACCATTTCAAATTTTTGCAGCCCCTTAAAACTAAAGAGAAACTATTAAGTCGCCAAGTCGCCAAGTTGCAAAGCTAAACTATTAATGAAAAATCGCGACCCCGCGACTCTTGCACTCCCGCGACCCCGAGTCGCCAGGTCGCAAGGTCACAAATCCCCAACTTTAACGAAAAAGTGCGACCAACGACCTATGCGACCCGAGCGACCCTGGGTCGCTAGGTCGCCGTGTCGCTAAGTCGCAAATATACAATTTCAATGAAAAGTGTGACCCGGCGACCTTGCGACCCCGCGACCCCCCGTGTGTCGCAAGGTCGCAAGGTCGCAAAAGCTACGGAATTAATTGATTTGCGACCCAGCGACCCGCATTTATTGCACGCACGTGCGACCTTCTATATAAGGGAGGTCGCCGGGGTCGCATTTTACACATTCGACGATTTGAAAGAAAACGCCTGCGACAAAGCTCGACTGGCGCGATTTTCCCGGGGTAAGTTGCCATTTCCTCCGTCATTGTTTCTATTATGAGCATTTATTGCCAAACCCATGTCCCCTTAGGCATTTAAATTGCCCTTTGTCCGAGCTTTTATATTTTTTGAGTGTTTCATGAATCGTTTTCTCCACAATTGTCCAACCTCACCACATTTTACGGTTCAAACTCTCGTAGCTTTTCCCTTTTCTCTTAAAACCATTCCTCGGCTCTATCCGGACCCAACCAGCCTTATAAATCCTCAAGAGGAGGGAGAAAATAAGTCCCTCACGCACGCGCGCGCGCAAGAAACCTCCCCGGCAAGCCTTATCGTGACTCGCGACCCGGTGACCTAGTCGCGAGGTCGCAAAGTCGACATTTCTTTCGCATTTCTAGAATCGCGACCCAGCGACCCGGCGACCTAGTCGCGAGGTCGCAAGGTCGCATTTTCCATTTGTTTCGAAGAGTTGCGACCCAGCAACCCGGCGACCTAGTTTCGAGGTCGCAAGGTCGCATTTTCCATTTGTTTCGGAGAGTTGCGACCCAGCGACCCGGCGACCTGGTCGCGAGGTCGCAAGGTCGCGCCTGAACCTTTTTCTTGCAATCCGCGACCCAGCGACCCAGTAAACCAGTAACCCAGTTTTACATGTGTCATAGCTAAATCTCATCACTAAACTGTAACTGGTTTTATATCACCATGTTGTTCTTATCTTGGGATTCCTTTATGAATTTGACAGGTGAACTTCAAGAAGACATAGAGTGCATACCTGTTTTATCAGATTCTAGTGACATGGCGCCCTCGCTATCTCGGAGGAAGTACAAGCAAGTAGTGGAAGAGATTGATGAGCTGGAAGTGGTGTCCCCACCCCCAATATATAGGGATACACTCTGTACCTTTGCAAAAGAAGATAGTATGAGATGGTTCCAGGTGTATCATGAGTTTGCCATACCGGAAGAGGAATTTCCAGAAGATCTCCCAGACCGGGAAATATACTTGGCAGTCAAGAAGTCCAAACTACATCTGGCAGGGGCGCATCCAGTCATATTTCCATGTCCTGAGGTGATAGATTGGATCATACAAAAGACGGATCCTAAGAAGTTTGTGATCCGAGACAGTGAAGGCAGGGCTTTCGCTATGCTCGTAGGCGCGGATGCTCACCTCTACTACTCATTTCCTCGCCTGGATGAGCATTTCACTCCAGAATGGGCTATTGCTGACGTTGTTCCGATAGTTGATACTATTAGACAATGTTGGGAGGAGCCCGAGAAGTTCAAGGTCAAGAAAGACCAAGAATACCCGGTGGCTAGCCTGAGGAAGGTTTATAAATTGGTTGCCGCCATGCTTTGCAGGCTTTACGGGCGCCCGGATTGCTCCACTTTCAGCGGTAGTTGGGCTACCATCATGGAGTTTGTGACAACATATGGCACCCGTTTCAACTGGGCGGGCATATTGATGACTTCAATGCAGACCAACTTGAACGCGGCATTGGCCCCGGATGAAGGAACGCCTGCCAAATTTTACATGTCCTCTTACCTACTAGATGTTGTCTGCACAAGAGTACACTTCGAGGGATGGGCACACAATTGGGATTCCGAGCAATCACGTGCAATTCATCTGCAACTCAAGGTATTTTGGGAGTCCAAATACAAACAGGATATAGATCAGATCTCCCAAGTGTTTATTCCCTCTCTATATAGACACTTTTTTGGCCAAGACGCCCCCTGCATGTCTTGGTGGGCCAAGGAGACTCTAGTCAAAGTAACACACTGGTTCCCTTTCCCCGGGTATACCTTCATCCGAGTCTTTGGAACTTATAGGGCACCACATGCTATGCCTCGCTTTGTGACAGACAAATGCTCATCCAGGAGGTATGCTTCCAGATGTCTCAAGGCTTCTCCAGCGTCCTGTCTAAAGGTAAGAAGAAGTCGTGGCCCACGCTACCCCTCACCATTGGCGCATGCACAGTTAAAGACTTCAGGGAAGTAGCAGCAAAGGGAGAAGCAATGAAAAGTTATCAGCTTGGGGCGCTTTAACACCGAACATATGACCCGGAGAGAATAGTTCCTGAACACTGCCTGAAAGCTAAATTCAAATGGACTTATCAGCATATTGAGCGCCTGGCAAAAGATGAGAGAATGAACTGGTATAGTGCTGAGAGACAATTTGCTCCGGGAGTAAACATAGTCCAAGAAGATTCAGATGATCAGATGCTTAGAAGACAGAAGTCGTCAGTTAGGAGGTTCCTCTTCCTCTTTACCCAAGAAATCTCGGACCAACACAGGGCTTACCCCATCCATCCAACAGAAAGAAGCAGAAGCAAAAGCCCAGCAAGAAAGGGAAAAGAAGATAAAAGAGGATGAGGAAGCACGCCAAAAGAGTGCAACAACAACACAGAAGAAGAAGCAGTCCAAGGAGGCCAAGAAAGAAAAGGAGGGAAAGGAGGCATGTGCCGTACAGAACGGCACCACAAGAATGAGTTGTGCCGTGTCGACAAGAAAGAAGGTTGAAATGGTGCGTCGTAGGGGCCGAGCAGAAGAAGAAGGCCGAAACAGAAGCAGCGTGTCGAACGCCGGCAAAAGGAAGAAGAGGAAAAGAACACAAGAAGAGAGGGAGGATGGAGTTACGTCGGACGACATTGAGGTAACCCCTCTCCCCTCGACATACCTCTCGGCGTACTTACAAGATTTCGAGGTTAGACTTTCAAAAAGGTGAAGAGGATGTATTTGACCTCACCAGACTCACATTCGACCAATTCTCTTTCAAAATCCGGCAAGAGAAAAGAAGGTCACTGGCGCAAAGTCCCTCCGCCACATCCACAGTTGCAACAGGCAAAGACATAGTCCTTGATACCAGGACTAATCCTATAATGATAGCATCGGCGGGTACTGCTTTCGCCGCAGCCACGGAAGAGAATGTAACCAGGATGAGTAGAGAAATAGTCTCTCTGCAAAATAGACTACAAGCAGTTGAGCAGCGCGAGAAAAGAGCAGAGCAGGAGAAAGCAGAGTTGAAAGCAGAAGTTCAACAACTCCGAAACCAGACTCCACCGGTAAATGAAGTCCCACTGGCCATTTTCAACGAGTGTGAAGTATTAGAAGCAACCATGAGGCAGGTGTATGGAGAGATGTTCACCATCAAACAAACAGTCGCCCCACTGGTAAGAGCACGAGCAGAAACCAGGCAAAAGCACGAGCAGCTCAGGGAGGCCTCACAGGCCTTAGACAGGATGATGGGCTGGACAGTACAATACCCTCAGGCACCTGAAAATTTGCCCAAGAGGGATTGGATTCATACACAGGATGCTAAGGTTCAGCTCCGTATGGCAATACAATCTAAGGACAAACTATCTAAGGACCTGGACAAAGTAATGTCTTCATACAACCACCTGATCAGCGGTATCGACTCGATGCACACTTTGCACCACATTCCGTCGCTTGGGGCATTGGATGAAGAGAAAGCCTGGGAACAAGTGGATTAGGACATCCGCCCGCCTTCGCAGCCTCATCAAGGAAGCCGTCGGCACCCGAGCTCCCTGCATCTCGAAGAACATCCGAGCCGCCCATTGCCACCTGTACTCCTGACTATACCAAGCTTGCCTCGCTTTCAAACCAGATCTCGCAGAAAAGGGAAACCTTCATGCCAGATGCTTTGGAATGCATGCATCGGTTGAAGGAGGAGGTTCCTCTGGTTTCCCACATAGTAGCTGAGTACCAGACATGGCAAGATTTTCTCAAGGAGCAGCAGATTGACGCCCCTGACCTCAACATTGCGCGTCCATCTCTCGGGCACCTTTAAAGAAGAAGCTGCGAGCAGCTAGGAGAGAGTGTCGCAGTCGCACCACTTGGCCAGGCCGTGTGTCGCATCACGTCTCAGTCGCAAGTCGCACATACTAGACAGGTCGCAGGTCGCAACCTCTTCAAGGTCGCAAGGCAGCTCAACAGGCAGGCAGGCGAAAAGTCGGGAAGCCCAAAGGGCAAGTTTTGTGCTATAAAATTCCCTACGGGAAAAGTGTAAAGGGCTTTTATTTTTTGGAAACTCAAGAGCTACATGGCATTGTATTGAAATATTATACTCTTATGCATATGAATACAGATTCTTGTTAAAACACCCTATGGTTATGATGTGTTTTGCTGTGCGAACACTGTGTGTATTCCTTGTACAGTTTCAGAACATCCTATGATTAATGAAGCTGCACTTTTCATGTCATCATTTATGCGTCATGGCTATCTGTGTTGTATCAATGATGTTCATTTTGTCATCTGTTCTACTAATGAATGTTAATGAACTATTTTGTTAGCATTTCGTTTTATCTTTCAGGAAGTAAAGAGGTATCTTATCATTAAGAACTATTTCTTTTGTGATCAGACTACCTTATAAGCATTACCCCCAAAAGATGTGTTGCTAATGACATCTCTTGAGGTGTATGTGTTTTATCTATAATCTTGCTACGCATAGTGTTTGATTCATGTTTAATACATCAATCCTGTATTCTGTATCATGTGAATAAGTGTATGTCCGCAGGTTCAAACAGGTTCTTTTGAGACCGAAGGGAAGTCGTCTTAAGTGGTAGCCGGACCCACACCCCGGACGGGATCCCTACTCCAAACGGTTCAAGGTCTAATTGGGACTTTTTACCGGGGAGATCCCCTGCTGTTGGCCGGACCAATTTTCCCGTCAACAAATTTGGCGCTAGAAGGAGGGCCTGATGGCAGCCTCCCAGCATACAACGAACTTTCCGTCACAAACTCCCCAAGGGGAGGTCATAAACAATGAAACTATCCCTCCTCCTTTGGAAGATATCCCAGGGAGGGAGACTCCATATTACGAAATCACCAAAGCGCAGTTAAGAGCCTTGCGCCCAGTTGCCCGCGATCTTATCAACAACTTACGGTTTACTCCAATCATGGAATACCTTGCCCATACTAGAACCCCTCCTGAGAACATCACTCGGAATGGTGCCCTTGCGAGTACCATACCCGAGCTCGTAAATCTCATGTTGGAAGACCTCGCAAATGCTGTTGAGGAAAATGACCCGATTCTCCAAGAGGGCGAAGAATTTGCTGACACCGAACCTTTCCCCGACTCCCAGCCTAAACAGACTCGACAAATCAACAACCAGGCACACCCCCCACCCAGGGATGGTGAGGGAGACAGAGGCCGAGGAAATGTAGACGGGGGGAATAGGGCTCGTAGAAATGAAGGAGAAAGGAATAGAGCTCGCAGAAATGAAGAAGAAGGAAATAGAGGCCGAGGGGCCGGAGGTAGAGGAGACAGGGGCCGAGGCCAAGGAAACCAAGCTCGCAACCGTCACCCAAACCCAATGAGGCCTCCTGTACACAACTTGGGATATCTTAGAGATTTTCTTCACCGTGGGAGGAACCAAGACGAACACTCCCGTCACGAGTCAGAAGCATCGGTCTCAGGTTCGGGAGGCGAATCTGAACATGAGTTTAGGCAACACCAGCGGGCTAGGAGAGTGCAACCCCTAGCCTGGATGGCTCAATCCCCATTAAATCTTCTGGGCCCGCTCCAAGATCTCCCTAGGCATCCGGAGAAACATCTCCCTAAGTTCGACCCTGAGAAAGGCACCTTAGCTGAAGATCATATCAGCAGCTTCTATTTGTCTCTGCAAATCATGAGAGTCCAGTCCGATGATGTCGCATGTCGACTGTTCCCCCATACTCTCGAAAACAAAGCGGCCACATGGTACCGCTCTCTCCCCAGTGCCTCTATCACTTCATGGGACCAATTCCGTCGCGTATTCCTGCAGAAGTTTTCAGAAGATAAAACTCCTTCCATGCTTCTCACAGAATTGAGCACGATCAAGTGTCATAAAAAGGAGAAGGTTAAGGACTTCAACCAGCGCTTCGCTACCATATTGCAGAAGTTTCCCCCCAACCTGGCGTTGGATGACTCAATCACCATTGACTACTATACCAAGGCTCTCCCTAGGGACATTGCCGTTTTCGTCAAACGTGAAGCCCGCGCTACCCTTACGGCTAATTATGAGGCTGCTCTCGCCGTGGAGAAAGACATGCTTTCGATAGGAGCCATCGATCATGAAGGGAGAGATGATCACAAGCCTAACACCAAAAGAGGTCAGTCCTCCACTCCTAAGAACACCGATAGGGACAAAGATACGTTTGATTTTGAAAGCATGGCAAAAACCCTCAAGCTCTTAACGAATGAAGTCACTGACCTAAGGAGAAAGGGCACAGAAGCCACAACTAGCACTAAACCACCCAAACCTTTCTTCAGAAAAAGTAATCCCAACACTAACAGACCTCCGTCTAACACAAATACTACTCTCAATGTGGAAGAGATAGGGAAAGATAACTTTTGTTCTTTCCACCAAGCCGCCCACTCTGAAAAAACGTGCCCTCAATGGATTGGCAGCATGACAGCAGTAGTTAATCAACTTTTAGATGACCAAACTCCGGGGGATGTGACGGAGGATGATGTTTCAGATCATGATGAGGATCCGCCCTCGAACGAAGAACCAGGATCCTCCATCCTTGCTTTTGACATAATCCGAGGTGGGGACAATCTTACCTCCATTGATATCAACATGGCAGATACTCCCAAAGACCAGCCCTCATGGAATTATAGTCTAAGGAGCAAAGGACCTGTTCCCGAGCAATCCTATGAAGACAAGAAAAGGGCTTTTCTAAGGAAAATCCTGCCCCCAGGAAGCGGGAAACAATCTGTCCCGGAGAAGCACCCCAACAACACTACCCGAGCGAGTCAAAAGAGCAAGCTTCCGACAGAGTCCTCCAAGACCTCTACCGAGCCTAGCCCTCAAACAGAGTCTAGCTATAACATTGTTGAGGATATGAAGAAAACAAGAGCAAACATCTCTCTCTACGAGCTGGCTCGCATTACTAACCAAAGAGAACTCATTCTAAAGGCTTTCGCAAATACTTCAGCTACGAAGACTGTGAGCAACACGTCTGCGCAAGCCGGTCCAGATGTACAGTCCATAGTAAACGCCATCAATACCAACTCAAGAGGATCCACACCTCCTTTCCTTTTGTCCTTCGAGATTTTTAACTTCAATGTCCACAACTGTCTAGTCGACTCCGGTGCCTCAACAAACGTCATGCCCCTATCTGTCTGTAAGAAGCTAAACATTCGCCCGGAGAAGACTGACGCAAAGATCATACAGCTTGACAGATCACAAGTGCCAGCCGTAGGAGAGTTGAACAATGTCATCATCCGCCTGTCGTCAGACTCTAGGGTCCATCAATGCATTGACATTGTGATTGTCGACATCCCTAAAGCATATGGCCTATTGCTTAGAAGGGATTGGTCCAGCAAGTTGCAAGGCTATTTCGCCACCGACTGGTCCCACTTATGGCTTCCTTACAAGGGGCGGAACAATCAAATCAGGGTCGAAAGTGAACCATACATGAAACACACCGTGACTGATTTGGATGCCGTCAATGAACCCATCAGCTTTGCCCAGGAGGAACTTGGCATGTGTTTTCTGGAAGCTATATTCGGATGTTACCAACCCCCTCAGTCTTCCGTTGGTCCTGAGGTCCAATCTGAACTAGCACTAGTCACGGAGGAACAAGTCACCCCTATCTCACCAACAACAGAAACCCCTCCGCAACCTATTACCCTGAAGGAGCCGGAAAGTGACCTGTGGACCTTGTATTATGACGGTTCTAAGACTCATGACGGAGCTGGCGCGGGTTGCATATTGCTTGACCCTCACAAGAATAAGTTCTTAATCTCATGCCGGTTAGAGTTCCAGTGCACCAACAACACTGCTGAGTACGAGGCATTAATCCTTGGACTTAAGAAGGCACTGGATTTGAAGGTAAAATTTTTACAGGTAATTTGAGATTCCGAAATTATCACTCGCCAGGTACGCAACACTATCCACTGTTTATCTCCACATTTAAAGGCGTATCAACAAGAGGTATGGCGATTGATTTCTGCTTTTGATGCATTTGGAATTAAATCTGTTCTTAGAATGCACAATGCAGCAGCTGATACTCTGGCTAATGCTGCTGCTAGATTTACCCCCTTGAGGGACGGTTTTTCTATTGAAGTTGTATATAGACCCTCTGTGCCAGACAACATTTCTAATTTACGCGTTTTTAACGATGATCAACAGATTTTGGACTTTATGTGCAATGCCGAAGTATTCAAGGACGCGGCGATAGACGAGGAGGAGCATGAGCATGCTTTACAGAGAGAGCATGATGAACGCAAAGAGAACATTATGCCCAAGGGGGTGGTGTCACTAGAAAATCTCTTTGATCTGCAAAGCCGATTCCGCAGGCCTCCGAACACCAAAGTGCAAAGTTCCATATTGGCACATCGGCAAGTGAACTTGGGATCAGATGAGAACCCAAAGTTCGTTAACCTCGGCAAAGACTGTAGTGATGAAGAGGCACGGGCCTTCACCCAGTTATTCCGGAAGTATCGCGATGTATTTGCTTGGACATATGAAGATCTACGTACATACGATACCCGTATCATTCAGCATGTAATACCCATGAGGGAAGGCGTTAAACCCTTCCAACAAAAACTCAGAAAAGTGCATCCAGCTTTGGAGCCAATGATTCTAAAGGAACTTAAGAAGCTCTTGGATGCACGCATTATTTTCAAAGTTCGTCACTCCACGTGGGTGTCAAATTTGGTACCCATACGAAAGAAGTCTGGTGAGATCCGCTTGTGTGTAGATTTCCGTAATCTGAATCGGGCCTCAAACAAAGACAACTACCCGGTGCCCCCCATGGAACAGATATTACAAGCTGTGTCTGGATCTGAGATGTTCTCCCTATTAGACGGCTTCTCCGGCTATAACCAGGTGCTGGTAGCTGAACCGGACAGACTGAAAACCACATTCCGGACAAAATGGGGAACCTTCGCTTTCAGACGCATGCCCTTTGGCTTGATCAATGCAGGGGAAACTTTCCAACGAGCCATGGACATAGCCTTCCGCGGTTTAATAGGGCAGAGCGTGGTGGTTTATTTGGACGATGTTACTGTATTTTCAAAACACAGGGGCGATCATTTACGCCACCTCAAGCAAATCTTCGAGAGGTGCAGGAGGTACGGAATATCGCTCAACCCTAAAAAGAGCGTTTTCGCTGTGGCAGAGGGAAACTTGCTAGGCCACATTATCACTAAGCAAGGCATTGTGGTTGATCTGGAACGGGCGAAAGCCATTGCTCAGATTCCTCCCCCAAGCAACAAGAAAGCGATGCAATCCTTCCTGGGGAAAATTAATTTTGTCCGTAAATTCATTTCATATTTCCCCCAGATAGTCAGACCACTACAGGGAATGATTAAAAAGAATGTTGTATTCCAATGGAATTCCCCAGAGAGAGAGGCCTTCGATAAAATCAAAAGGGCTATAGCTGAAACTCCTTCCCTCCAAAGTCCAGATTTTGATAAAGGTTTCATCCTGTACACTTTTTCTTCAGACTCCTCGCTTGCGGCTGTCCTCATGCAGAAAGATGGTAACAACGATGAACGGCCCATTTCTTTCATGAGTACTAGTTTACAAGGAGCTGAGTTGAATTACCCAGAAATCGAGAAACAAGCCTATGCGGTCTACAAGGCGGTAAAACATTTTAGGCCCTACATCTTGAAAAATCATGTCACGGTTTTTGTGCCACACCCAGCGGTCCGCTCACTTTTCGTGCAGCAGGAGCTAGGCGAAAGGCGGGGCAACTGGGTGGCGTGTTTGCAGGAATACGATTTAGAATTTAAACCGACACATACCGTTAAAGGATAGGGCTTATGCCAAATGGCCGCGGAGGCTGCAAGTGCTCATGAAATTGAAGAGGAATGCTGGGAACAAGAGATCGACATGTATCAAAGCGACCATCTGCCTCAGCGAAGTAACACTTCTTGGTATTCAGACGTTTCAACATATTTGGCCCAAGGCACCATGGACCCTGCTCTTACTGCCCGGCAAAAACGCGCAATAAGACTCAAGGCCGCATCTCGCCAACTGATCCAAGGTAAGTTGTTCAAGAAACACCACAATGGGGTCCTGTTACGCTGCTTGGAAACTGACGAAGCGTGAAAAATATTAACTGAGCTGCATGACGGACCAGCTGGAGGTCATTTTGCCGGAGATACTACTGCCCATAAGATAATGCGCGCAGGATACTATTGGCCTACTCTTTTTAGAGATGCGCATGCATATGTTCAGAAATGCATTCAGTGCCAGAAGTTCGCCAACCGAGAAGCACGGCCAGCCGCCCCCTTACTCTCAGTAGCAGTAGAGGAACCTTTCCAACAATGGGGTTTGGATGTAATTGGTGAAATCACACCTCACTCTTCTAAACAACATCGGTATATCCTTACAGCCACTGATTACTTCACCAGGTGGGTCGAGGCAACACCGTTACGCCGAATCAACGATCAAGAGGTAATAGAATTCCTCACGCATTCCATCATGACTAGGTTTGGCGTTCCGACTTCTTTAGTTTTTGATAATGCGACTTATTTCTCATCTTTTAAATTATATGATTTTGCGCTGGAAAATGGTATTATTCTGAAACATTCTGCAAATTACTATCCCCAGGGAAATGGATTAGCTGAGTCCACTAACAAGAATCTTATCCGTATTATTAAGAAGACCCTGCTATCCCACCAGCACAACTGGCACAATGCCCTTCACAATGCACTGTGGGCTGACCGTATCACTCCCAAGTCCTCTTTAGGCACCTCCCCATTTTTCCTCGTGTATGGAAAAGAAGTTGTTCTCCCTTCTCATCTATCTCTCCCGGCCCTCCAACTGTCCCAAGAATGTCATGGTACCCCGTGTCCCACCTTGCAGAACCGAATCGACACCTTGCTGAAATTGGAGGAAGAAAGGCAAAAGACCCGGGAAAATTTTGCCATCCATCAGAGCCGAATCAAAAGATGGTTTGATAAAAAGTCCGCAGGGAACAAAAATTTTGAAGTAGGAGACCTGGTCCTCAAGTGGGATAAAGCCCATGAGGAAAAGGGGAAGCATTCCAAGTTCCAAGCACTTTGGACATGCCCTTTCCAAATTAATGAGAAGATAGGATCCCACACATTTAGATTGCAAACCCTTGATGGACGAGTCGAGGTCCTCCCGGTAAATGGGCATGACCTCAAACACTATTTCACCTAGCTGCCCTTAGAGGGCTATATTACCCTTGTACCATATTTTCTTTTCTCGTACTTGTTAAAAAAAAAAATAATAATAATAATAATAATAATAATAAAATAAAATATAGTAATAAAATTTTTGAGAAAGGATTTGTTAGAGCCACGCAATTGGCACACTGCAACAGGTTCTATGCTGATGGAAAGCCCTTTCCGATAGACTCAAAGGCAGCAAAAGCTTGCTTGTTCTCTGCATCTAAAGGTAGCATATCACCGAGCTCGAGGCATCAAGCGGGAAGCTTACCTCGCCAGTCTGAGAGGGTGTCCGCAAAAGAAAATGCAGTGTAGTGGTAACCAGACCAGAAGGGAAAAGAGGTACTCTATGCTACGACAGGGTATCTGGGAAAAACCAAAGTCCTCATACCAGACCAGGAACAACCTCTCTTCAAGAAAAATAAGTCGGGATCCCTCATCCGCCCAGGCTAAATTTCCATCTCAAATAAGTGCCACGAGCACATCTAAATAAGTGCCTCAGGCACATTCAAAATAAGTGCAATAGCACACTAATAAAGGGTAAAGGATTGAGAAAGGCTTCCTGCATAGAGAGGTGATGTAACGACTCTGCCGGAGTACTGACTAGGCTCGCTGGTAGCAGAGCAACGTTCACGATTCCTAGGCAGTGACTCCGCTAGAACTGAGAGGTTCGCTGGCAGCGGAGCAACACGATGAGGACAAAAATAATCGTACCAGACCCTGTGGCCGCCTAGAGTTCTCCAACCCTTCCAGTCCGGAGACCTGAAGAATTGAATTTGGTTTAACGGCGCCCAAACAGGCCAGCAGATTGAGCAACCCAGAGAGGTGCCAAAGGTTAGGAAATGTCAACCACAAGGTAAAAGAAAACAGTCAGCATAGGCCCCTCCCTCCCCCTGCCAAGACTAACTATCAGCAGAGACTCTGAGTTCGTCCAGTGAATCACCATTTGTTGTAGCCCCTACAAAACCCTCCAAAAAGATCACCATTTCAAATTTTTGGAGCCCCTTAAAACTAAAGAGAAACTATTAAGTCGCCAAGTCGCCAAGTCGCAAAGTTAAACTATTGATGAAAACCGCGACCCCGCGACCCCGCGACCCCAGGTCGCCAGGTCGCAAGGTCGCAAATCCCCAACTTTAACGAAAAGTGCGACCCAACGACCTTGCGACCCAGTGACCCCAGGTCACCAAGTCGCCAGGTCGCTAAGTCGCAAATATACAATTTTAATGAAAAGTGCGACCCAGCGACCTTGTGACCCTGCGACCCCAAGTCGCAAGGTCGCAAGGTTGCAAAACTCTGGAATTAATTGATTTGCGACCCAGTGACCCGCATTAATTTCCCGCACGTGCGACCTTCTATATAAGGGAGGTCGCCAGGTCGCATTTTACACATTCAGCGATTTGAAAGAAAACGCCTCTGACAGCTCGACTGGCGCGATTTTCCCAAGTAAGTTGCCATTTCCTCCTGCTTTTTCCATTATGAGAATTTCTTGCCAAACCCATGTTCCCTTAGGCCTTTAAATTGCCCTTTGTCTGAGCTTTTATATTTTTTGACTGTTTTGTGAATCTGCTTTCTCCACAAATGTCCAACCTCACCACATTTCTGGTTCAAACTCTCGTAGCTTTTCCCCTTGCTCTTAAAACCATTCCTCAGCTCTGCCTAGACCCAGCCAACTTATAAATCCTCAAGAGGAGGAAGAAAAGAGAACTCACGGCCGCGCGCACGCAAAACCCCCCCGGCAAGCCTTATCGCGACCTGCGACCCAGCGACCTAGTCGCGAGGTCGCAAAGTCGCATTTTTCCAGATTTTTGGAATCTGCGACCCAGCGACCTAGTCGCGAGGTCGCAAGGTCACATTTTCCAATTTTTCGGAGAGTTGCGACCCAGCGACCCAGCGACCTGGTCGCGAGGTCGCAAGGTCGCGCCTGGACCTTTTCTTGCAATCCGCGACCCAGCGACCTAGTAAACCAGTAACCCAGTTTTACATGTGTCACAGCTAAATTTCACCACTAAACTGTAACTGGTTTTATATCATCATGTCGTTCTTATCTTGGGATTCCTTTATGAATTTGACAGGTGAACTTCAAGAAGACATAGAGTGCATACCTGTTTTATCAGATTCTAGTGACATGGCACCCCCGCTATCCCGGAAGAAGGACAAGCAAGTGGTGGAAGAAATTGATGAGCTGGACGTGGTATCCCCACCCCCAATATACAGGGATACACTATGTACATTTGCAAAAGAAGACAACATGCGATGGTACCAAGTGTATCATGAGTTCGCCATACCGGAAGAGGAATTTCCAGAAGATCTCCCAGACCGGGAAATATACTTGGCAGTCAAAAGGTCCAAACTACATCTGGCAGGGGCGCATCCAGCCATATTTCCATGTCCAGAGGTTATAGATTGGATCATACAAAAGACGGATCCCAATAAGTTTGTGATCCGAGACAGCGAAGGCAGGGCTTTCGCTACGCTCGTAGGCGCGGATGCCCACCTTTACTACTCGTTGCCTCGCCCAGATGAGAATTTCACTCCAGAATGGGCTACTGCTCACGTTGTTCCGATAGTTGATACTATTAGACAATGGTGGGAGGAGCCCGAGAAGTTTAAGGTCAAGAAAGACCAAGAATACCCGGTGGCTAGCCTGAGAAAGGTTTATAAATTGGTTGCCGCCATGCTTTGCAGGCTTTACGGGCGCCCGGATTGCTCCACTTTCAGCGGTAGTTGGGCTACTATCATGGAGTATGTGACAACACATGGCACCCGTTTCAACTGGGCCGGCATATTGATGACTTCGATGCAGACCAACTTGAACGCGGCATTGGCCCCAGATGAAGGAATGCCTGCCGAATTTTACATGGCCTCTTACCTACTGGATGTTGTCTGTGCAAGAGTACACTTTGAGGGATGGGCACACAACTGGGATTCCGAGCAGTCGCGTGCAATTCATCTGCAAATCAGGGTATTTTGGGAGTCCAAATACAAACAGGATATAGATCAGATCTCCCAAGTATTTATCCCCTCTCTATATAGACACTTATTTGGCCAAGACGCCCCCTGCATGTCTTGGCGGGCCAAGGAGACTCTAGTCAAAGTGGCAAATTGGTTCCCTTTCCCCGGGTATACCTTCATCCGAGTCTTTGGAACATACAGGGCACCACACGCTATGCCTCGCTTTGTTACAGACAAAATGCTCATTCAGGAGGTATGCTTCCAAATGTCTCAAGGCTTCTCCAGTGTCCTGTCTAAAGGAAAAAAGAAGCCGTGGCCCACGCTATCCCTCACCATTGGCGCGTGCACAATTAAATACTTCAGGGAAGTAGCAGCAGAGGGAGAAGCAATGAAAAGCTATCAGCTTGGGGCGCTAGAACACCGAACATATGACCCGGAGAGAATAGTTCCTGAGCACTGCCTGAAAGCTAAATTCAAGTGGACTTATCAGCATATTGAGCGCCCGGCAGAAGATGAGAGAAGGAACTGGTATAACGCTGAGAGAAAATTTTCTCCGGGAGTAGACATGGGCCAAGAAGATCCAGATGATCAGAGCCTAGAAGACAGAAGTCGTCGGTTAGGAGGTTCCTCTTCCTCTTTACCCAAGAAATCTCAGACCAACACAGGTCTTACTACATCTATCCAACAGAAAGAAGCAGAAGCAAAAGCCCAGCAAGAAAGGGAAAAGAAGATAAAAGAGGATGAGGAAGCACGCTAGAAGAGTGCAACGGCAACACAGAAGAAGAAGCAGGCCAAGGAGGCCAGGAAAGAAAAGGAGGAAAAGGAGGCACAGGCCACAGCAGAATGGGTACTCAAGGCAGAGCTGGACAAAGCAGAAGCTGAGCGCCAAAAGGAGGCCGAACAGGCTGCTGCAGCTGAGCGGAAGAGGAAGGCCGAAATAGAAGCAGCAGCAGAAGTTGAACGCCGGCGAAAGGAAGAAGAGGAAAAGAACACAGAAGAAAGGGAGGATGACATGCTGGAAGACATTGAGGTAACTCCCCTCGAGATACCTCTGGGCAGTACCAAGCTTTCTGATGTTAGATCCCCCCAGGGGCAGGAAGAGGATGTATTTGACCTCACCAGACTCACATTCGACCAATTCTCTTTCAAAATCCGGCAAGAGAAAAGAAGGTCACTGGCGCAAAGTCCCTCTGCCACATCCACAATTGCAACAGGAAAATATATAGTCCTTGATACCAGGACTAATCCCAATATAGCACTACGGCATCGCTTGCCCTGCCCATGCAAGGAGAACGTGGTCGCATGAGTAGAGAACAGTCTCTTCCAAGAAATAGATCGGTGCCTCTCGAGCAACAAGGCGATAACATGGAGACAGAGAAAGCAGAAAGGAGAGTGCGTGTTCAACAACTCCGAAACCAGACTCCACCGATAAATGAAGTCCCACTGGCCATTTTCAACGAGTGTGAAGTATTAGAAGCAACCATGAGGCAGGTGTATGGAGAGATGTTCACCATCAAACAAACAGTCGCCCCACTGGTAAGAGCACGAGCAGAAACCAGGAAAAAGCACGAGCAGCTCAGGGAGGCCTCACAGGCCTTAGACAGGATGATGGGCTGGACAGTACAATACCCTCAGGCACCTGAAAATTTGCCCAAGAGGGATTGGATTCATACACAGGATGCTAAGGTTCAGCTCCGTATGGCAATACAATCTAAGGACAAACTATCTAAGGACCTGGACAAAGTAATGTCTTCATACAACCACCTGATCAGCGGTATCGACTCGATGCACACTTTGCACCACATTCCGTCGCTTGGGGCATTGGATGAAGAGAAAGCCTGGGAACAAGTGGATTAGGACATCCAGTCATTTCTGCAGCCTATCAAGCAAGTTGGTGCTGCTCCCGAGCCCGCAGCATCGCAAGAACATCTGAGTCAGTTTATTGCCACTCCAGTTCGGATTTATACCAAACTTGCCTCTCTTTCAAACCAGATCTCACAGAAAAGGGAAACCCTAGTGCCAAATGCTTTGGAATGCATGCATCGGTTGAGGGCAGAGGTTCCTCTGGTTTCCCCCATAGCAGCAGAGTACCAGACATGGCAAGGTTTTCTCAAGGAACAGCAGGTTGACGCCCCTGACCTCAACATTGCGCGTCCATCTCCGCAGCCCGGTAGCAGCAAGTCATGAGCAGCAGTTAGAGGCAGGTCACAGGTCGCACTGCCCAGTCAAGTCGCAGGTCGCACTGTCTTTCCAGGTCGCAATTCGCACATACCAGACAGGTCGCAAGTCGCACATACTAGACAGGTCGCAGGTCGCAACCTCTTCAAGGTTGCAAGGCAGCTCAACAGGCAGGCAGGCGAAAAGTCGGGAAGCCCAAAGGGCAAGTTTTGTGCTATAAAATTCCCTACGGGAAAAGTGTAAAGGGCTTTTATTTTTTGGAAACTCAAGAGCTACATGGCATTGTATTGAAATATTATACTCTTATGCATATGAATACAGATTCTTGTTAAAACACCCTATGGTTATGATGTGTTTTGCTGTGCGAACACTGTGTGTATTCCTTGTACAGTTTCAGAACATCCTATGATTAATGAAGCTGCACTTTTCATGTCATCATTTATGCGTCATGGCTATCTGTGTTGTATCAATGATGTTCATTTTGTCATCTGTTCTACTAATGAATGTTAATGAACTATTTTGTTAGCATTTCGTTTTATCTTTCAGGAAGTAAAGAGGTATCTTATCATTAAGAACTATTTCTTTTGTGATCAGACTACCTTATAAGCATTACCCCCAAAAGATGTGTTGCTAATGACATCTCTTGAGGTGTATGTGTTTTATCTATAATCTTGCTACGCATAGTGTTTGATTCATGTTTAATACATCAATCCTGTATTCTGTATCATGTGAATAAGTGTATGTCCGCAGGTTCAAACAGGTTCTTTTGAGACCGAAGGGAAGTCGTCTTAAGTGGTAGCCGGACCCACACCCCGGACGGGATCCCTACTCCAAACGGTTCAAGGTCTAATTGGGACTTTCTACCGGGGAGATCCCCTACTGTTGGCCGGACAAATTTTCCCGTCAACACATATAAATCATCATTTACCATCTATGTTACATTGTTCATTATTCCCTTAGCTCTGGACGTGGCCCTTTCTGCTTTGATCAAGTGATGTTCCCATTCTGCAAAAACAATTTCTTTATGCCTCTCCATAATTTTGGGAAGATCTGCTTTTCTCCCTATTTCTGATTCTTGCCATAAAATAAAATCGGAGATCTTTTCTTCAGCTTCATCAAATTCAATCTTAAGAGTAATTCCTTCATCTATCAGGGAAGATGTTAGCTCACATAGAGACTCTGCTTCTACAATCTTTAGACAAAAACTCATTTAATTGTTGAGACAATAATTTTTTTGTCTCCAAAGCTTCATTTTTAAATTGATCTAGAGTGGGATAGTTCTTGAACTTGTCCAATTTAGATTGAAACATTTTTTCTTGTTCAATCTTCAGATTCTGCTCATTTTGTAGAAGAGTTTGTAATTTTGCAATCTCCTGATTAAGCTGTTGATGCTTTTCTAGGGTCTGCTGATCAATCTTCTCTTTTTCAACAGCTAGCTGCTCTTCTAATTGTTTAGTCTTGAGCTCTTCATCCTGTAATCGTTGTTCCAACTGAATGATCTTTTTTTGGTATTCTACAACTTGTTCTTCAAAAATGGGCATTTGTACATCCTTTTGTTTCATCAACTGTGTAACTTCAGAGGCTTTATCTATAGTGGCAGCACTATAAGCACCCGCATACTGAGACAATTTTGTGAGATCCTCAGATGGATCCTCCTTAGAATTTTTATAAACAATATTCATAAATTCCCCCTGTGATGCATCTTGATCAGTTCTCCTTATTTTTCTTTGTTTTCTCACCACAGCCCTATGTTTGGGACTGTAAAATATATCTAAAGGAGGAATTTCTTCTATCTTTAACATAATCTCACTAGTGGGGTTTTCAGGGATGATTTCTACATCATGATCTTTTGAATTATCAACTTGGGAAATGTTTCGTTGTCCTATTTACTGGGAAAATTTTTCATATTGGCTCAGCAAATGAGGAGAAACAATAAGTTCAGTAGTTTCTTTTCCTCCAAGTTGAGAACCTGCATTATTGTTTATATCATCTTTAGGTGCTTGTTCAGTGTTTTTACTCTCTGTGCTTCCTTTCTCAATATGCACATGGGCATCAGTACCTGTGCTCTCTTTTCCTGTTTGAGCCGAAGACTGATGTACAACAATTTTGGCAGCAGTTTCTGATTTTCCATTGTCAGCTTTGCTGCTATCATCTTTTTTCTCCAAAACAAGATTAGCTCCTGTTACTGTTACACTAAAAACTGTCATCCTGACATTTTTCTATGAGTATGAGCTCATTATTACTCATACTTCCTCCTTTTGCAAGTCTAACATATCAACTCCTCATGTCAAGCTTTCAAAATCAAAGAAAAGTTCCTAAAAATCCCCTAAACTTTGGTATCGCACTTTCTCTATTAATTTCCTGCGGTCCCGCACCTAAAGTTCAGCTTGCCTGCGGAACCATACCGCACGTTCTTTTTGTTATGGGTGCAGACCTCTGTAAAACTCAAAAAGGCGAGAAAGTAAAGATAAAAAGTTGATTTCAGATGAATTCTAGAAGATTCTAGATAGGAATTTTCGGGAATGGATATGCTTTGAGAAGGTTCATGCATCCCTCACTTGATGGAGCTAACCCCTTGATGTAAGGAGCTAATCCCTTTGAAGGAGGATTCTATCCCTTCATATTTGGAATAGAAAACCTCCTCTTTTCCACTATAAAAAGAGGCGTTGGGTAGCCTCAAAGGGAGTTCAAGCTTTAAGATATTTGAAGTTAAATGCTGTTGAGATTCAGACTTAGTTAACTAAGACTTTCTGTGAGGTTAAATCACTCACCTCTATCCATCTTGGTTCAAAGAGTGCAATGCTTGTCAAAGTAGAAGAGATTCCTGCTTCAGACCCCAAGAGGACCTGCACGACATCAAGGCACAGGTTGTAAAGGTTTTCTTTATTTGAAGTTAATACAAATATATTCATTTCTCTCATTAAACTGTCTATTTATGGTTTATTCCATAAATTCCTTGATCATTATGATGAGTATGATTTATAATAATGTCTATACAGGTGCTATGTAATCTTTTTACTTGTTTGTGATTGCAGATTCACGAGGAACGTTCTTTCAAGTGCACGGGTAGGACTTCAACGAGATTGAGAAATAAAAATGTATCATTGGACCCCAATTTTGCAGAATTGCTGGAGCAGAATGCACAAAGAAAGGAAACAGTTAGTGACTTGGATGCCTCATCATCAACTAAGAGGTGAGATCAAATTCGAATTCTCCTCTTTTTCATCACCTATCCATAAAAAATAGTGCCAAATAGATGCATTATTTTTTAGTGTCCTTTACTTAAGTTCTATTTATGTAAAACCGTTGGAGATATTTGTAATCCAATCTTGATACTTTTTCAAGATATTCTAGTTTAAAATTTGTATATACTTCACCCTTTGAAGTATTTTAATGTGGAATAAAATTTCTAAGATTACTATAGACTTTTTCTGATACATTGGAGGCTTTCATGTGTTGAATTAAAAGTAGCAAACTGGACAAAGCTAAAGTGGCATCATAATTTAGGATTCCTGCGATAAGTTGAAGAGTGAAGTACATCTCTTCTTGTCATTGTGTCTTTTCTGAGTTTCATGCAATTCATTATGTGTTTGATCTATCTTTATGTGTAACTAGGAATATTACTATAGGACTAGCATTTTGATCCCTGTTTTTAACTAATTTACCATTTAAATGTTTTCTGCTGATTTTCCGTGTTAGGAATTCTTCATTTCTCCTACTCCAGTTTGACCCCTGCCTCCTTCCATTTTCCGGATCAAATGATTCTTTATTTCCCTTTATCCCGATCATACCATTTCATCAAAAACCTATCCCCAAATCACTGAGGGTTATCTACCTTGCCCTGAATACATTTTTACCCTTTTGGCCTTGCCTTCTAGTACTGCTATCTAGACTTAGACTCCATAGCCCAATGGACAAGTAGATCTCTCTCTAGTTTAATCCTAAGTGATTTTTACCCACCAAAACCTTTAAAACAAAACCAATTATTCTATCATAACTAGCCTAAAAATATAAATCCAAACAAAGATAAATCTTAAAGAGAGAGCCCTCTCTGAATTCTAGGAAGGCTAGATCCTAGGATTTGAAGTAGGTTTGTGGTTACCCCTAGTGTTCCTTGACTAAAAACTAAAATCCCACAACTTAAGAAATTACTAGGGTGATAATAGAACCCGCGACCTCCGAAAAATCATTACAAAACTTTACCATTATACCACATGATTTACTTTATTAAGTGTTGTGCACATTATTATATTTGAATAATCGTTATGTTGCAATGGTGGGGAAAGGGGTGGTGGAGCCCGCCACAAGCCATGATTCCACCACTAGTAATCCTTGAGGTAAGCCTCTCCACTCAGTAATAAGGCAACATGATGAAACCATGAGCCAAGGGAGGGACGGTGTATGATAACCAGGAGCAAGTAATTACATACATCATGCAAGAATAAATCAGAATGTGTCGACTTGAAGGAGGATTTAAGATATGGGCCAGATGGCCACCTAATCTTCACGTCTTCAGCATGGGTGACAAATGTCTGGGTAAGCATCCACCATGAGGAATTTTCTTGGCCATTGTTACTCTTGCAGAAATTTTAGACATAAAGCAATCTATTGTTATATCAATACATGATATAACTTTGTTAGAAGCAAGAATGATTATGGATTTGCAAGAAATGACCATAGATCGGGGATTGTTCATGGATTTACCAACAGAAACTACAATTCGTTTGAACCACTAATGAATCATAACATTGTATGCTACAAGTGCAATAATATTGTTCACAAGGAAGAAGATTGCAGTCTTGAAAATGCCCCAACCATAAAGACAGAGAAGCCAATGACGAAATGGGAAAGGAAAAAGAAGGAAGATTGCAATATAACATTGATTGTTTAAGACAAATAAGATGAGTGGTACATAGACAGTGGATGCTCAACACATATGACAGGAGATCAAAACAAAATTGTCAGCCGAAAAGGAAAAATAAATTTTGTTGCATTGGACATAACTCCTATACCAAGAAAATTGGAAAAGGTGTAGTAAGTCTTGGAAGCGAACATATGAAAGCACAAAATGTTTGGTTGTTTAAGGACTTGAAGCAAAATATTCTCAGTGTCCACAAAATGTGTAATCAAAGGTATAATATCTTGTTTGACTCCTGGAAGTGAAAAATCAAAGAAGAATATTCAGGAATATTGGTTGCAACAGCCATAAGAAGAACAAACAACATATATATTTAGATCAAGCAGAGCGGAGGAAAATTGCAGCCAAGGAAAAGATTCATAAGGACAACAAATAAGGTAAGGATAAGAATACAAAGGTCCTATTGAGTGCCATATTTTCAGGGGAAGCATCCCCAAAGAAGTAAATCAGTCTTTTCCATTGATGTCAAAGGATGAACAAAAAAAAGTAAGTGTGGGAAGGAGTCAAAGGAAGTGCAACATGGAGTCAAAGGAATTGAAGCATGGAGATAAGGGTAGCATGAGTGTTGACATCAAATACAATAGGGAATATTATTGGAATAAATTTTTATTAATGTCAAAGGGTGAATGGGCCATAATTTGTTTGGTGTTTTGCATGCACAAATTAGTAAATTTGGATGCAAGGACCTCCTAGACTAGTATCCTCTGTCATGTCATTTCGTTTCAAAGGTGGAAAATCTTGTGGGTCCTCTTAGTTCGAGAGATATTGATTTTTGAAATACGAAGCCCCAAGCATGGGTTTAGCATAAGAATCTCACCCCACAAAATCATGGCGTTAATGTTTTATTGTTTCCCTAGAAGAAGCAAAAATTGTGAGTTGAATTGCCTTGTTCCATATGTCCAAGTCAGCCTTGAACGAAGATATTATGGAAGAAAAAAAATGTTTTTTAATGTGTCTAATTCACCTGGTTCAAGTTGGCTTTCCTTTGCTAAGTCAGTTCCAAAATAGACATGGATTTTAGAAATAAAAATCTTTATTTTTTTAGGTCGGCCCCAAAATAGGGCCCCCTCCAAAGATGTTAAATATGATAGTCGTTGGAATTCCTAGAGTATCAATTTAGTGCATCTGAAAACAAGATATCTAAGGAATGGTCCAGCGCATGAACTTCGTTGGAAATATTTGGAGGATGCCAAAAATCAAAGTGATATTTCTTTGTATATCATTTGGAACATAATTGTTTGAGAATCCTTTGTGAAGGAAAAATCTAAGAATTTTTTCACTACTTTGAGGCTCTTCTCAACCTCTTTGTGGTAGAAAATTTTCAGTTTTCTTGAGGACTATTGTGGCTCTCCTTTTGAGGCATCTTATAAAGTAGATCTAAAACCTTCTGAGGTTGGTCCAAAACTTCTAAAATAAGATCTGAGTTAGTTTCCTGAGGCAGTTTGAATTTTTGTATTTGAGGAGATTTTAGGCAATCCAGAATTTTGTATTTGAGGAGATCTGAGGCAGTCCGTATTTCTATAGTTGAGGAGACTTGAGGTAGTCCAAATCTTTGCAGTGGAGGAGACATGAGCTAAGGTAGAAAATATGAGTCATCTCTGATAAAAACTCTTAATATTAGGATAATATGAGATTTCTCCCCTAAATTCAATTCAAGGTTGTGATAGAGGTAAATCTGAGGCAAATTTGAAGTCAATTCTGAGGCAATCCAAATTGAGACAAATTTAAGTTTGAGGTAGATCAAGGCATATCCCGATACAGTTTTTGTTCAGCCTATGTTGAGATATTATGAGAACCAAAATAGGATTGTTCTTATTGTTGATAAGGCTTGCTTGAACAATTTGAGGCATGTATATTCTTAAGGACTTGTATAGATTGAAGATTTGAAGTCTTATATATATATATAGGAGAAAACCTCAAGATTGAAATAGTAGTGATTTCAGTGTTATTATATTTGGCTCATTGTCCTTGGTGTAGAAATTTCTCATTTCCCACCCCGGTTTTCAATTTCACCTTATTTCTCCAAAATAGTTAAATGCCATTTCCCATATCCATACATTCAACAACTAGAAAATAAATTTTGCTGAAAACACAAATTCTGGAAATTTTTTCAGAATGCTGGAAAATGCAGAGATAAAAATCAGCAAGCATAAAACAGTCATTCACACATTTTGACACAGATATTTTTGGTCAACATGACCCTGGAAAAACCCCCTACAACTCTTGGGGAAAACTAGTTTCAAAGCTCCTTCTTATTTCTGAAAAATGCTTTTACAGTGAGGCAGAAATTACAGCAAAAAATTCAGCAACCAAACAACTGTACTTATCTCGATTTCCGTGCATTCACTCCGCCTTGGAAAACGTGCAGAACAGTAAAAACCAAAAACAGAAATTTTACAGCATTTATTACAGCATTAAATGATGAACTGGCTTTCTCGAAATGTGTGCCCAGATGTACAGTCGTACTGCTGTACGGACTGTACAGATTTGACAGCAAACCCTCCTCCTCGATTTTCGTGCTCCTTTGCCTCGAAATCTGTGCTGAAGCTGTTGTTCTGTTGCTATACGGATTTCTAGAAATTCGTGCCACCAACCAGCAGTCTATCTCCTCGATTTTCGTGCCCAGAATCTACCCAGAAATAAATGCTGAAGCTGTTGTACGGTCTTCCTTGAAAACTGTGCCTCTCTCCCTCGAAAAATGTGCCCAACACTTGCTGCACGGATTTCTATCTTGGGAACCGTGCCTCTTTGCTGCTGTACGGATTTTGCTGAAGACTCTATCAGTTGTCCTCTTTCTCCTCTCTGCTCAGAAATCTCCCTTGCTCTCCTTCTCTTCCTCTCTCAATCTGCTCATGAAAGAATGAATTACCTTTTCCTCCTTTTCCTCCTTTAACCTAACCCTAAGTGACTTTTGGGGAATCCCTAAATCCAATGACTGAAATAGATTGAGATCTAGGACTGAGATTAAATGCTCATTTAAATCCCACTTTCTATTTTTTAATTCACCCCACTTTAATAAAGACCCACTTAGTCATTTATTTCCAAAGTCACTTTTCCTTTCTAATTTTACATTGACTTTATTAAAGTCACTTTAAAATTAGACTTTAGTAACTTTATCACATAAAGTCACTTTTAATTAGATTTGACTTTATAAAAATTATAAAGTCACTTTAGGAGAAAAATTAAATTCTTTTGGACACTTTTCCCTAGGCCAAAGATCAAAGCCTTAGGGAACCACCTGTCCTCCGGTACCAAATTTCAACACTCTCTCTTACCGAGGAAGGTGTTCCTCACCACACCCATCTTGTCTCTGAAGTAGACATGCTTGCCCCGTGGTAAGGCTTTGGTAAGAATATCTGCAACCTGCTCATCAGTGGGAATATACTCAAGCTTCACAGCTCCTTTCTGAACATAGTCTCTGATGAAACGATATTTGATCCCGATATGCTTTAATTGGCTATGAAATAATCGTGATTCTCCGTGAGTTTAATGCAACTTTGATTATCACAAGAACTACCGAAGCTCTCAACGTGTCGACCAAATAAGCCAAACAACATATTGCGGTTTACAGTGGCCTCACAACTAGCTAGATTGGCTGCCATATACTCTGCCCACGAACTCAATACTACTAACTACCGTTCGTCGAACCATGACACGCCAAAACCCAACCCAAAACAAAGACTAAGTGCTCTTCCCATCGTGGCGTCATCCGCCCAATCGAATCGTTGTAACTCCGCCAACTTACCCATCCCCCGTCTCGTAGTCCGTAATATAATCCACCGTCCCCCATATCGCAAAATGTGTTTTGCAACCACCCAAGAACCTTCCTAGGCTCACACATAAAATGACTCATCGTGTCGACGTAAAAACAAATATCCGGTCTAGTGTTGACCAAATACATCAAGGAACCAATCAATTGCCCTCGTAATGGGATCCACCACTGAATCCGAATACGAAGCTTCTTCCGCTGCATCATCTGTCGGCATGGGTTTACAATCCTCCATGGAATCGCTAAGGATATCCACAATATACTTCCCGCCCCAGGAAGAAATTCCCTCCTCCTACCACACCTCCAAACCCAAAATTAATGCATCAAGCCGATGTCCTTCATCTCAAACTCCGCCGCAAGATCTCTCTCTTTGCAAAGGTTTCCATGAGTCTCTTCGCACTCGTAATGACCAAGTCATCCACATACAAGACTGTGAACAGAGGCCTCACCCAACACAACATAGTAAAGGTTCGGACCCTATCACTCTTTGTGAAACCCATCTTCAAGTAAGTATGTACCTATCCCGGAGTACTCTAAGCTGTGGATGAGCCAGGTCATAGAGGGCCTCTTCGCCTCCCCGCACACATGGGACCTCTCTTCCCATGCACCTCAAAGCCCTATGGTTGCTCAATGTACACCTCCCGTATGAAGCCATTGAGAAATGCGGTCTTCTGCATCCATCTGGTGGATCTCCCACCCATCTCTCGCTGCTTATCGAGTGATAATGGAGTGGATCGAAGTTATACTTAGTCACGGAGCGAAGGTCTCCTCACAATCGACTCCCTCTACCCGGGAGAACCCTCTAGCCACAAACCCGCTTGAATTTCTAATGCTCATTCCAAACATGCTTACCCAAAGCCATCCGGCAACTACAGATTTGCCCTCGTGCCCTCGGTACCACTCCTCCCAAACATCATTCTTCATGATAGAAGAATACTCCTCCCGCATGTCTCTCTCCATACCCGTCGGCTAGCGCTCCTCATAGCTATAAGGCACAGTAGTCAAGATGCTGCAGCGCCATGTTAAGGAGTAGCTGGCAAAAACCTCTGTGTGGTCTGCCTTTCCGACCGGCCTCTTAGGCTCGAAGAACAACATGTGGCATTCTCACAGGCCTCAAGCCACTTGGCTTCCTCTTCCCAGCAGACTTTCCGCTGGAGAATAAAATCCTCCCTCTCAACATCAGGAGCCTAAACTCCTAAATGCTCATATTCATGAGTCCTCCGCTCGCACTCGAACCCGTGAGATGCCGAGGCATCGTGAGAACTTTCCATCAAGGACCTCGTTGAATCGTCAGTGGACTGCTCTCGCATGCTTCCCGTAGCACACTCCTCCGACTCTATGAGCCACCCCCACCGACGCGACTCCGACATCGTCATATATGTACCTCCGATCCTCCCGATCCCTCGTCACTGATCTCGTGGACTCCACTCCAATCGGTCGTCAGTCCGAAGGATCCGTATACTTAACTCTCGTGACCTCCTAAAGGCCTTGTCTCCCGAACTCAAGCATCCCGCCTCGAAACAACTTTCCTCTCACAAGCAGAATGTAAATCCGAAAGGCTTCTTGAGGTCTCACCGTAGCCCACAAAGATACTCCTTCTGCGTGTGGCTCTAGCTTTAACCCTCCTGCATGTAGGAGTATGTGATACACCCAAAGATACGAAGATGACCAATATCGTGCTTCTTCAAAAGTCTTCGTCTCCAGTCATGTGCCCTGAAGGCACCATACCTCTGCCTCAAGAAATAAACAAAGAGAGCAGTGTGCCCTCTGCCCGCGTAAACAAAGGCAACCCCCGATCATGAATCATCCTTTGGCATCCCCTCCGATGGATCCGTTATGGTTGCTCCAACCCCCGTTCTCGTTTAGTGTTGTATGAACAAGAACTCTCCCAATGTACATGCCTGCACAATAGTCAACAAACTCTCCAAGGGTGTACTCTCCTCCATTGTCCAACCTCAGGGACTTGATCTTCCGACCTGTCTGTGTCTCCACAAGAGCTCTGAACTCCTGAAACCACTTGAAGACCTCACTCTTGGTCTTCAAGAAATAAATCCAGGTCCTCCTGGAGTGATCATCAATGAATAAGACATAGTACTCATATCCACTCAAGGAAACATGAGACATCCGACCGCTCACATCGGAATGAATCAAATCAAGTATCCTAGTCGCTCTGCTGTCACTGCTGGGAAAAGGGGATTTGGCAAACTTGCCCATCGCACATCCTCTGCAAGTATCAAAGTGATCAGTACTGAAATCTGGCACACCTGTAGTGATCTCCCGCAAATTCCTCAAGGCTCCATGATACATGTGCCCCATCCTGCGGTGCCAAATCTCACACAGCTCAGAACTGCTAGCTCTGCTGTCGGTACTACTGCTCAATGCCAAAAGGGGCTGAAATGCAAACTTGTACACTTTTGCATGGCGTACACCTATCACTCTAGCTGAATCAGCTGGAGTGCCCCTGGGATACATCAGCACCTGTCCTCCCCTGAACAGTATCTCATATCCTCTATCCTCCAAAGCTGAGACGGATATGAGGTTCTTCCTCATCCCTGGCACATAAAGAACATCCGACACCTTCAAGGGAGGTTTGGACTCCCTCTGAAATGTCAGTGTCCCCACACCGACTGCTCTAACAACTCTGTCATCACCGAGTACTACCTCTATATCAGTGCCACTCTCTGAAAGCTCTAAGAAGTACTCACGGACTCCTGTCATGTGACGTGAAGCCCCACTGTCCACATACCAGATACCCGAAGATGCTCCGCTAATCGAGGGAAATGCATGCTCCCTCCGAACCTCTATGGCAGATAATCCTGCACTAGAAGACTCACACGCAATGAACCCAAACTCTCGGTCAAAGCGATCTGCAAAGTCCTCAACCTCTGCTGAAGCTGCCATGCTCTGGTTCTTCCCCTTCTTCTTCTTCTTCTCCGGACACACAACTGCATAGTGTCCCATCTTCTGACAATTCCAACACTTCACTTTGGAATAGTCCTTATGTGTGTTATCTTGTTTACCTTTACCTTTGCCTTTGCCCCCACCATTGCTTGTGGAAGCCTGCTTCTTCCCTTTGCCTTTCTTGCGTCCTGCCAACAGTGCTACATCCTCATCCTGCTCAACTGGCTTGGCAGCCCCAAGCTGACCTTTCCTGATCTCTGTCTGAATGCAATCATCCCAAAACCTCTCCCATGTGGGAAGGGCCTCACGTGCACAAACCCCATTAGCAAAGTTCATCCATGAACTAGGGAGGCCATTCACTGCAATCCGCACCAACTCAGTGGGTGGAATGGCCTCTCCAATCGCTACCAACTCATCTCTCACATTAGTAATCTTTGTGAGATATCCAGCTGCACTATCAGTCTTACCCATCTTAATGTTCTTCAGTTTCTCCTTCAAGACCATTTTCCGGTTCTCATTGGTACTTTGGTAGAGGTTGGTCAATGCTATCCACATCTCATGAGAATTTCTCTTTCCTCTCACATGAGGAATGCAATGGTCTTTGATTCCATCTAGAATCAGTATCTTACCCTTGTTGTTCTTTTTATTATATGCTGCCAACTGAGTAGCATCAGTAGGCACATTTACAGGGTTCTATGCGGTGTGCACCATTATGTCCCAGACTTCCGCCTCCTCAAAGATACTCTGCATTCTCTCCTTCCAAACACTGTAATTGGTATGCCCATCCAACCTATCCTCCACCCTCAATCCCAAAGACATCCTGTTGTCCTAAAACTGAAAAATAGCACTGTTGTAGTAAAGGTAAAAATTTTGTTTGTGAAAAAAATCAGCTTGCTGGAATTTTTTGAGTGAAAAATCAGCAGGCTATATTTTCCTCCTTGTTGTCCCAAAACTGCACTTCAGCACTCAACCTCTGATACCATGTAGAGATTTCTCATTTCCCACCCCGGTTTTCAATTTCACCTTATTTCTCC